>JAHWFP010034204.1:3451-22721 GCA_023313725.1 Lithobius niger | reverse complement strand
TAAAAAAAAAAAAAAAAAAAAAAAAAACTTCTCCCGACTGACCCTAATTATAATTTAATTGGTACTGCAGCTAAACGATTTTTTCCTTAGGCCTTATGTCTGCTACGAGAATTTACGTCTGAAACTCAATCCGCAACTTAATTTCTTCTCCGCCTTTGGTTTTGTCCATCACCATGTCAGGATCCCAACACCCCTGCCCCACCCGTTCTTTAATGCTAGTTTCTTGCGGTAAACATAGGATAAACCTAATTGTTGATCCAATTCTCGTTTTGTCCTTCCCTTTACCGATTCGGTAGCAAATCTACTTGGTGGAATAGATAAATGCGTTCATCACTCGCCATTTCTCCTGATAAGCTCAGAACAAGGCTAACTGGGATTGAAGCTGCGTACCTTGAGAAAGGCAGCTACTATCTCATTTGGCTTTCGCTCAAAAGCGGCAAGTCATGTGACTTGAAGTGCACGAAGAATCACTACGTCACAGACTAGGCGTGTAAACATCGCGTGACGTCACCGTTAAAAGTAGCCCAAGAACGCCCGAGAAGCTTTCTGGCGGGAGTGAGATACTCCTCGGACCGAGCGGTAAAAAAGAAGCTTACTAGCGTACACGCGCCACATTTGTCATCGGGATCGTATCCTTAGACGATCAAATAAAAGGTAAATGAGTTCATATAAAACTATTTCCGGTAATGTATCGAGAAAAACGTTAAAATATACCGGAGGGAGTTATGTGCCTTTAATTGGATTTAGACATTTTCCATATCTCACTTCCTACAGTTTAGAAACCAAGGCCAGCTGAGATAGTAGCTGCGCTCCACTCCAGGCCGGTCAGCTTGCTTCTGTTTAGTGACAGACACGCTAGGAGTCGTCCAGTACCGTACGGATTGAGAACCAATAGGAATTTGTATCTGGACTAATTAAATGCGTGAAAAGCCCTCAATATGCGCCAGATCTGGCAATTTGATCGTTATCTTTATGTGTTTAAAAGTTTAAAGCATAAATTTTGTTCAGAAACCAATCATCATGCCGTACGGTACTGGACGATCCTGGCGTGTCTGTTACTAACTATTACCGGAAGAGCACAGAGCTGACGGGCCTGGAATGCGGAGCGAGGAACGCAGCTACTATCTCAGCGGGCCTTGTTAGAAACACGACCATTTCATCTACTACTGGTAGATGGCAGCCATGTTGGATCAGTAAGTGAGTAAGAAAAAACCTATCTCATTTGCCTCAACAATATCACAGCTCCATGACGACACGCGTACGTAAAGTGGGAGGAGTTTGGATCAGTCGCCTCGAGTTAAGAAACAGTTTTCCTCACTTCCCTCAGACCTCCCTCTAGTTTAGAAACAGCACCTATTGCACTAAGGTTGAACCAATCTACCCTGGGTTGAACTAAGCAGAGAAAGCGACGATATTTATCGCTGCACAAAGCTAGATAGTGACAAAAGAGTGCGTTAAAGCGGAACGCGTCCTTCGTATAAAGTGCTTCAGCTAAGCAGAATAACGGGACGACCGTTTGGCTAGTTGCTGCATCCTGCCTGAAGGGCTTTGTAAAACGGAACGCACGGGTTTTGTTTGTTGTTACTGGTTACTGTTTGTTGTTACTGTTACTTTACTGCACCTGTCACGGAATGCGACCACGCATGCATTTAGACTAAATACTGCCTTTATCACGAACATAAGACAAATAAGGTGGAAAGGGAATTCAAATGTATGGAATGTAACTATGCGTGCTCTTTTCAAAGCATTCTTAGCAAACACATGCAAACACACACAGGTGAAAAGCCGTTCAGATGCGAAGAGTGTGGTTACGCGTGCTCTCTTAGCTGCAATCTTAAACAGCACATGCTAACACACACAGGAAAAACACCATTCACTTGTAAGGAATGTAACTTTGTGTGCTCTCAGGAAAGCAATCTTATTTCGCACATGCGAAAACACACAGGAGAAAAGCCATACAGTTGTACAGAGTGTAACTTTGTGTGCTCTCAAAAAGGCAATCTCGTAGCACACACACTAAGACACACCGGAAAAAAGCTGTGTAGGTGTACGGGATGTAACTATGCGAGCTGCCAGAAAGACGATCTAGTTACGCACATGCGAAAACACACAGGTGAAAAGCCATACAGTTGTAAGGAATGTAACTATGCGTGCTCTGTTAAAGGCAGCCTTACTAAGCATATGCTAACACACAGTGGAGAAAAGCCTTACAGTTGTAAGGAATGTAACTATGCGTGCTCTGTTAAAGGCAGCCTTGCTAAGCATATGCTAACACACAGTGGAGAAAAGCCTTACAGTTGTAAGGAATGTAACTATGCGTGCTCTCTGAAAGGAAACCTTACCAAGCATATGTTAAAACACACTGGAGAAAAGCCGTACTGCTGTAAGGAATGTAACTATGCATGTTTTTTTAAAGGCAGCCTTATTATGCATATGCTAACACACACTGGAGAAAAGCCTTACAGTTGTAAGGAATGTAACTATGCGTGCTCTATAAAAGGCCGCCTTACCAGGCATATGCTAACACACACGGGCGAAAAGCCATACAGTTGTAAGAAATGTAAGTATGCGTTCTCGGATAAAGGCAGCCTTACTAGGCATATGCTAACACACAATGGAGAAAAGCCTTACAGTTGTAAGGAATGTAACTATGCATGTTCTCAACAAGGCAACCTTACTAGGCATATGCTGACACACACAGGAGAAAAGCCGTACAGTTGTAAGAAATGTAAGTATGCGTTTTCGGATAAAGGCAACCTTACTAGGCATATGCTAACACACACAGGCGAAAAGTAGCCATATGCGACCTCTCTAAAAGGCAACCTTGCTAAGCATAAGGACTATTGAAATGTACACTCCATGAGAAGCGGTCAAAATAAATAAAGATTAACTCTGGGGAAACATTGGTGTGAAGCGAGAAATCCGGAAGAGAAGAAGGGTGAGGTAGCGGACAAGAAAATCGGGAACTGTGTCACAATGGAAAGAGATTGCTTACCAAAAGGAAAAAACAAAGACGATGCTTAAAGAAAGTAAAAGTACCTGTATGGATGACTTGGGTTCTTCTTTTGCAAAAAATCCAAAACGTCTTTGGTCATATGTGAAACATTGCAAAAGCCCTGAATGTGGTGTACCATCTTTGAATACAAAAGGAGAAAAGAGAATCATTGATGACAAAGAGCAACCGTTTCAATCATTATTTTGAATCTGTGTTTGCGAAGACAGATATTGGTAGGCGGGAGCCAACACTGCCTTCAAGGTGCACTGGTGATATGCTAGATATTACTGTTACTTACGTAGGTATTGTGGAGCTCATAAGTAATCTAAAGATGGTGAAGCAACTGGGCCTGATGGAATTGTTGGTAAGATGATCAAAGGGACACAGGCTGTTAGTGCAAAGTATTTGTTTCATATGTTTAAACAGAGTTTGGAAATTGGGTCAGTTCCAACAGGATGGACGACGGCTGAAGTGGCATCTCTTCACAAGCGTGGTAAAAAGAGCGAGGTAAATAACTATCGCCCTGTGTCACTGACATGTATTTGTTGTAAGATGATGGAACACATTACTGTGAGCAACCTTGTTTTCCACTTGGAAACTGACAACTTGATATCGCAGAAACAATTTGGTTTTCGAAAGGGCTCTTCGTGCGAATCACTTTTGTTAAACATGGTCCGCGATATTGCGAAACATGGTCCAAGATATTGCGATTAAGTCTAACTTCTCTAGTTAGCACCCCTCAGAAGCAGGAGAGGACAGAAATCAAATCAATGAAAGAAATCAAATCAATGAAACGGGAAGATTTCTGTCCTCTCCTGGTTCTGAGGTGTGATAACTAGAAAAGTTGGCCTTAGAAGATTTTGGGTCGTCAGTTTTTTGTTGTGGACCACCCTGTACGTCTGGGTGCATTGGATATGACTTGGTTCCACATGATTTACTGCTTTTGAAACTGAAAAGTTACGGCTCTTCTGATGGTGTGGTAAATTGGTACCGTGCTTTCCTTACTGGGAGAAAACAAGATGTTGTGCTGAATGGTGCCACTTCAAGTTAATTAGATGTCTCTTCGGGAGTTCCACAAGGATCTGTCATTGGCCCTATTCTTTTCCTAATCTACATGAATGACTTGCTGGAAGTTATTTCCTCAAGCTCAGCATTGTTTGCTGACGACACTAACATGTAAAGGATCATTAACTCTGTTCAAGACCAGCTTATGCTTCAGGCTGATTTAGACAGGGTTGCAATTTGTTGCATGCAATGGAAAATGAATATGCATATCAGGAAGAATTTATAGGGTTGGGGAAGGGATTTTGTGACTGAGACCCCATATTGAAACGTCCTAGATCCATTTCCATTAGTTCCATCTCAGTTTATAGAGGGTGCCCTGAGTTTTATGTAGGAATTTCTACTCAGTTTTTAGCCTAAAACTAAACTAACGTAAACGAAACTGGCTTATATTTAATTATTATTTAGTTTAGCTTAGTTGTTATTTAGTTTACTTTAGATTTGGGCTGAAAATTGAGCAAAAATTACCAGATGGAACATGTGGCGCCCTCTGTAAACTCTGATGGAACTAATTGTAACGGATCTAACACGTTTCAGTAGAGACTTTTTAGAGGTAGAAATTCTCCTCCCCAGCCCTATAAATTCTTGATATCAGTAAGACTTAAGTTTTAGTAATTTCAAGGAAAAACACTATTGCAGTGCCCAATTATGCCATTGGTAATAATATGCTGCAGGTTGTTAACAAACTGTCTGTTCTTGATCTCTATAAATAGGAAGCTTAATTGGAACGATCATGTGGTAAAGATCTGTGCCTAGGCTAATTCGGAAGTCCGATTTGTCCAGAGAGGTTGTTTACCACAGGCTCATTAGGTCAAAGCTGGAGTATTGTAGTTCAGTGTGGGACCTCCTACTGAATGCCTGAATGCCGTACAAATGACATTAAAAAGTTCAACGACGTGGTGCAAGAATGGCTTCGGAGATTTCAGAAAAAAAATCATGTGTTACGACGTTGATGAACTCATTGAAGTGACAACCTTTGACTGTGCGATGGCGCGACTGCAGACTGGGTCTTTTTTTTTTTTACAATATCTACAATAAGAATACTATTCTAAACAGACTGGACTACTTGCATGCGCCTGACTATATTGGTAGTTTAGATCATCCAAAGAAGGTGAATCTAATAACGTAGCGTTTGCCGAATCATTCTTTCCTGAAACCATAAGTGATTGGAATAGACTTACGGAGAAAAGTATGAATGTTTTAAACTTTTATAGGTTTATTGCAGGTTTGCTGGCACTTCACGCACTCATTCAGTGTAGTCATTCAGTGGCTTAGGTCGCGGTGCTTAAGTTTTTTTGTTTTTCTGAATATTTTGTATATATTTTCCCCCCTTGTTTTAACCATAATGTTCTTCTAATGCCTGTGGGACGCTACAACTATATAAACAAAATAAATAAATGCTAACACACACTGGAGAAAAGGCATAGAGTTGTAAGGAATATAACTACGCATGCTCTCAAAAAGGCAGCCTCACTAAGCATATACTACTACCACACAGGAGAAAAGACATACAGTTTTAAGGAATGTAACTATGCGTGCTCTCAGAAAGGCAGCCTTACTAGGGATATGTGAATGCACAGGAGAAAAGCCATACAGTTTTAAGTAATATAACTATGCATGCTCTGTTAAAAGCAGCCTTACTACTTGGCTTTTACAAACAGGAGAAGGGCCACACAGTTGTACGGAATGTCAGTACTGTATGTGTGTTTTATTAAAAACATTGTTACTAGGCGTATGCCATCACACACAGGAGAAAATCCATACAGTTGTATGGAATGTAACGATGCGTGCTCTGATAAATGCAGCATATACTAACATGCACAGGAGGAATTGGACAATTCGTCCCTGAATATTTCGTCCCAAAAAGTTTGTCCCCAGACATTTCGTCCCCAGACAACAACTCCTAAAAAAGTCGTCCCCGGATATTTCGTCCCCAGACAGTTCGTCCCCCGGATAATTAGCTCCCCCATTTTTTTTCACAATTATTTTACCAACCACACACCACAAACAATAAATAATAATAAAAAAAAAAGGTAACCGGTATTTACCAAAATTTAAATTTCGCGTTTAGAACTGGTGGTGCCCTCCATATGCTCTTTGTGAACTAAAATTGTTTCCCGTAAAATGTGTCAATAGATGGGTTCTACTCGGAGTGACATAAAAGAAAGACCATAAGGGGTGTTGATAGAGTGTCCATGATAATTTTTACTGCGGAAACATGCAGCGGAAGAGGAAAAAAAAGGGGGGAAAGGTCGGAGGATTACAGGTAGTGCATACGTTTGTCGAGGGCTTGAATTTTTGTGTGGTGGTTGCCAAACACACCTCATTGGGATAGCGTTCCATTCGTTAATAACACGCGTAGAGAAGTTCTTTCTAACATAGGAGTCTTACATGGAGGTCTGGATCTTCAGGGAGTTTCCACGAAGATTTGTAGTAGTAGAGGGCCGAAAGATTTAATATC
The DNA here is from genome assembly GCA_023313725.1 of Lithobius niger. Lineage (NCBI taxonomy): Eukaryota > Metazoa > Arthropoda > Chilopoda > Lithobiomorpha > Lithobiidae > Lithobius > Lithobius niger. The sequence continues at coordinate 16,203 of JAHWFP010034204.1, read as the reverse complement.
TTGTTGTCCTCTCATAATTGTGAACACTCAATAAGTCGCCCCCTCTCTCTCCTCTGCTCAAGAGCAGGAAGCTTGGCTACCTTAAGTCTATCTTCGTACATGAGCCTGTCTTTCATAAGCAGGCGAGAGGATAACGTATGAGCCCCCTCCAACAATTCTTTCCTCAGCCCCGGGTCCCAGGCCACACCAGAGAGCTCAATAAGTGGTCTGATGAGGGTCTTGTGGATCCGGGAAACTCGTTTAGGTTAAGCTTTGGAAGATGCCGAGAGAGAAACCCAGCTATTCTTTTAGCTTTCGCAGCAACACACTGTCGGCTGACTGAAAGGTTATCCTAAATACGATGTCAAGGTCTCGGATGCTGTCAAAATGTTGGAGTTTCGTACCATCAAGGAAATAATCTCTTCCAATGTCCTTTGAACCAAGATACAGTATTCCACTCTTCTGTGGGTGCAGTCACATACCATGACTGAAGACTATTAATGTCCCCTTGAAACTCTGTAGTTTTTTCTTGATCTTTCGTCATGGCAGATCCTTTCACATCATTATGTAGCCTTCCAGCAGTCATTATTCACAGCATGATGAGATTCGGTAGAGTACAAGGAAAACAGCTTTGGCCCAAGGAGCGATCCCTGCTGTACTCCTGTTGTAACCGGCATCCAGTCAGACTGCATGCCATTGACAACAACCCTTTGCTCTCTGCCATACAGGAATACTTCAGTCCATTTAACTCCTCGAGAACAGAGGCTGTCAATAAGAACGCCATGTTCTGCGGTATCAAACGCTTTTTCAACATCCACAAAGAAAACATCCACCACTTATCCCTCGTCAAGAGCCATGATCTACTTCTTTCTCGCTGAGAAAAGGTTCGTACTGCGTAACCTGCCTGGAACAAATCCGTGTTGCAGGTTGTCCACAATTCCTAAGTCAATATGTTCAGCAATACCAAGAAAAACCTTCTCACATTTGCTTATGCTAGTCAGAAGGCTCACTTGTCTGTAGTTGAGGGCAGATTCGACTTTGTATTTTTGTACGTAGGGATGACGTTTGCCCGTTTCTATTCTGTTGGAATCTGGCCTAAACTAAAAGTCTTCCAGAGGTGCTGTCAGTGTGTGTGCAAATTCCTTCAAGAGTTGATTGGGAATTCCATCTGGACCGCATGCTTTGTTGGTGTCAAGGTTTTTTAAAACAACAAGGATTTCTTGTGAAACACTGGTCACGCGTAAGGGTCCTTTCACTTTCACCTTTTTGCCTCCTGGATGGAAAACTGACTGGAATCGTTTTCCAAATTCGTTTGATACATCCTGAGCATTTAACACAGTGTTACTCTGTGAATCGAAAAATCTTACGACTGTTGGTTCTGTATTATGCTGATTCCGTAGATGTCCCAACAAATCGTTTCGGATTCCTCTTGATATTCTTGACCATTTCCACAAGTTGTTTTCTCCTGAATGTATGAAGGACGTCAACAACCTTGTTTCGGTGGGCTTGGAATTTTTCAATGTCAGAGTTCTGTCTGTTCCTGAAGAATCAACTCCAAAGTGATGGTATGATTTTAATCTCAGCTAAAACGTGTCTTGGAAGCTTAGGTGTCTTATGGTTGTACTTCCCTCTCTCTGGGATACGCTTTTCAATAAGGGAGTAGATGATTTCCCTCAGTGCAGCTCAGTCATCCTCAATGCTTGTGCTGGGCAAGAATATCTCATCCCATTTCACTGCTGCCAAGGACCCGTTGTGCGCTCAAAACTGCAATTGTACTGCACACATGCCAACACCAACAAAAAAAAATCCAATCCCTTGCACAGAATGTAAGTCAGCATGCTCTCAAAAAAGCAATCGTAGTATGCATAGCTGCACATTCTTAACACACTTGAAGGATTCACAAATTTAATTACGTAAGACTTTTTGACTTACACTCACAGTTCGATCACACAAAACCAAAAGTCAAAGATCTTCAAAGGTTTTCCCCTCGAAACTTGCACATTTTCGACAACCTTTAGTGGTTTGTCTTCGTCAGGCAGTTAAGCCACCGGCACCCACACTCACAATCCTTCCAAACCCAATGAACTTTCTAAATTCAAAACTACCTCCTCTTCACATCACAGTAAGCCTTCAGTCAGCATTCCAGGCTGGTGTTGGCACTGCTGATAGTCGATGTTTCTTCCTCCGTAGTTGGTGGTGCAGGAAGGAATTTCTTCCAGCTTCCTTCCAGTCTAGTTTTGAATTGAGGTGTCACCATGTTACTAATTGTTTTATAAGCTGGTTCCTGTGTGTTCAGTAGTTTTATTGACATGCCTCTACACTGCTGAATGGCCATTGATTCTAAGGCATGGAGGTGTGCCCCCTTGCTGGAATCCGACTTGAGCAAGATTTTAGTCTGCTCCCAGTCAATCTGGTGTTTAGATTTCTTGCAATGTATGGCCACTGCATTACTTTTGTCTTCTTCAAGGGTGGCTTTCCAGTGCTCCTTAACTCTAACGCAAATCCGACATTTTGTCTCTCCAATGTCACCACTTGGGCACCCCCCACATGGGATCCAATAGACTACCCTGGTGGTATTGGGTAGTCTTTCAACATCGAAGTCTGCGTCTTTTTCCACCCCTCCTCTTGTGGTTTCCTGTTTTGGTTGCCGATCTTCATCGTCATTCGTCTCTTCATTTATGAAAATTCGTTTATTCCCCCCCCCACCCCTCCCCAACCAGGCATACCGTTTTTGGGATGACTTCGATTTAAAATTAAACTTAATTGAATAAAAATAATGTACAGATGTATAACTCAATGGAAGTAAGTTAATGTGTTATGTACCACTACTTCCCCTCTACATTACAACATGATAATACATTTGCTCAGCCCTCACCCAGCCTATAAGGTTTACATAATTTGTGAATTTTCCCACACAGGGTAAAAAACCTTCCAGTTGTAAGAAATTTAACTTTCTTATTACCGGTGGAAAATATCCATAACCTGTTAATTTTGACATTCATTAAATTAATGGATCCGTCTCCCTGGAGGTTTCAAGTTGCTTGTAGTCGCTTGCTCGGTAACCCCACTGAGCATGCGTGGCACAGTCCTCTTCCATAAAAGCACCATTCATTCATTTTTTTTTCTTGAGGTGGCTTCGCGTCACCTCGCTCTGTTGTTTCCTGACCATTCACCCGGAATTTGGATTCGTCTGACGCCGAAGATGTTCCAGAAAACTAGATGCCTCCGCTTCTGACGCTGCTCATGCTCAACTCATGCTACCGCTGCGACATTCGTCCCGCGTTTTCTTGGTCACTGGTGGTTCTCCACACTCAATCTTGTGGCTTCACCCCATGCATTCGCCCATACCCATTCGGATGCCAATGAGGATGTGTCCCCGCTGCAAGCCGGACAATGCACCCCACCTCCTCAGCCCCCGGACCTTGTGAAAATCAAAGAGGAACTTCAAACTGCGAAGAGGTCCCACCATGAAGCCAAGATAAACTACCGTCAAGCCAGCCAGTCTGCCCTACTGACATCACCGCTTGACCTGTTCGTCCGCTTCTTCCCGTCGAGGCCATGCCGTAACTCGAAGCGAAGTGGATCTGCTAGTTGAAGCCGCCATTCGCAGGAAATTCCGACCCAACTCTAATGGCAACTCTTGCTCCTCGACTGCTACACGAGTAAAAACCCAACAATGGGTTGTGTTGACTTCCAGCAGTGACAGCCGAAAATGACCCTCACACCATTCGGACCATGCTACCAAGTGACCAAGAACATCGGCCGAATGTAATCCCGGACCAACCATTCCAACCGGAAACGAATCCTCCACTCCTCAACTTCCGGCTCAACCACCTCTTTACCTGCCATTTGTGCGCAACAATGATTCGCATTGTCTTCAAGCCATGAAGGCCGTAATCAACCCTCACAACATTTGGCTAAATTGTCAAGAAACCAAGAATCCCGGCTGAATGCAATCCTGCCTCCACCAGCCCATTCTTCCCCGATCGCTGTGGTCTTGCTGTAACTTAAACGCAGCGAATTTGACCAACTCATCGAAAGCCACGAGCGGGTTCTCACCATTCGAGTCAAACTGCCAAGACACCTAACCCCGGCCGAATGCAATCCCATTTGACTCACGTAACTAAAAACAAATCGTCATGAGCTCCCGCCGAATGCATTCTTGCTTCGACTCACCATATCGGAAACGAATCGTCAACTTCTCAATTTCTGTACTCACCAAACCCATTATAATCCGGCTTTGCATTGCTCAACACCTGAATTCATCGGCCCAGCACACCAACTTGTTTTCGTCTCGGTTGATTCTGACAATCATTGAGACTATGACCCTCGATTACCTCCTTTCCGGTAACTAGGCCTTGGATTGTGCCTTCTCAAACCTCTCATTCTTCCCCACCTTTGCCACCTTTCGGATGGAAACTGGATTCCTTCCCGGCCATCATACAGAAGACACTCGCTGATGACATTACCAGCCATCCCGACCACCGTTAACACCACAGACACCACTTGCACAACCTCGAAGCAAGCGGAATCTTCACCGAGCCACGGTGACTCCTAGTAATCACTCTCCCAAGTCTTTCCCTCCCCCCCACGACCTTTCGGACCTATCCTCACAATGCCTACATGCCGCACAATGCCGAAAGGCCGCAACCTGCGGCAAACCAAACTAATTAGGACAACTGCAATCAACAAGCTTTCGTTCACCATACCGGCTCCTCCATCCACCCTGCTCCTCGTCCAGGAACATACGAACAATGGGAGACATCAATTTTCAAGCCACCAGCCACCCGATTGGACAACTGACCCCGGCTGTCTTCCAGACTTATCTTGGCTTCACATCCGGTACCCAATCAACATTTGTCCGCAACCCAGCAAGGCATTCGGACCTACCAGTCAGGACGTCCCCACACGCCGTCTCAACACAGGGCAGGAGTTCTTTCTGAAGACACATGAGGCTACACTGCTTTTGACCTGACCCGTAGGAGCAATGCTGCAGCACTCCGCACTGGCCTGACAGTGAATCACACTCACGAAAACCCAAGATGTTAACCCCAAGCCGCCATTGACAAGCTTGCCGCCCTGCCACTGGTTTCCTTACACACATAGACGTTTCGGCCGAAGCCCAACAACTCTTGAACTGTAATGCCCTCGAGTGCTGCAACCCCAAGCCGGCAGTTGCCACTATTCTTCTCCCACCTGCTTTTGTTCCGACGTAGTTCTCTGACAGTGACCAATGATGATGCTATACTTCACCAAGCCACTCTCGTGCTGCCGCTCAGCTTCCGTTTCGCCCACCCTCCACCGATGGCTGTCGGCACTTGATTTTTCCGTACCACCCGGTGCATTCGCCCCACTGCCTTCGGATGCACCGTTGGATAAGTCTGCATTACAAGCCAGCCGATGGACTCCTCCCCCACCCGCACTGGACCTTGAAGAACTTAATTTTGACTTCTGACAGCATCAATTGCCACAACCCTTCTTGTTGTTCTTCTTGCCAGTGGACTCACACAAAGATTGAAACCGCAACATCAATCCGATTTGTTTTCAATTATTGGCTCGCCTGGTGGAAAGGGTATTTCTTTTCCGTGTGGAAAGTCAAGATGATTGCCATTCAAGCCATGAAAGAAGGTTTCTTTTTCCTGCCATACATGGAGACTCTCCAGGAATATCAGTTCAACTAGGGTCATCTTACTGCCAATTTTGGACAGCTTGGTTTTGACCGTACCGACAACCCACGCACCGGCCAACAGATCAGGCCGAACACCATCGTATCGTCTCATTTGTAACCAACGCTCATGTAATGAGTGAAGTTTTAAGCTGTCAAGGTCTCTCTCAAACAAGCTAGTCTCGGACAGCCTATGTGGGCCAAAAAATCAAGCTGGACATCGTTGCGTCGTCTCATTCGCAACCAACAATTGCGTTACAAGGGAATTTCCAACAATTTCTGTAACGGAAGGCATTTGTGCTAACGCTAATATGATGAGCGTTTATCCCTAACGAATTATTTTAAAGCTACACACTACACTGACGTTGACCATTTTACCACATTCAGTCTAACTAGACTGCAAACGTTTTTTTTTTTCATGAGTATTTTAAATTTTATGTAGACCCCTAATGCTCACTTTCAAACAGAACCTCCTGAAGAATAAAAATACGGAAAAAATTCAGAATAACGTTCGGAACAGCTAAAAATACTTCTCAGGAATTAACGGTCGGCCTAAAAAATGCAGTTTTAAATGTGTTATCTACTATTTCCAAAAGAATTGCGAAGCCTTAGCTTACAGTACTATTCGTATTAATTAGAAAATACTGCATAAACAAGCTACATTTTGGAATCCCATTTGTTAACGACATTATTTTCCAAATCATTCTAAACTACCGTAGTTTACTTGAAAAACTAGCTGAAAAACTAGCAATCCCCGCCCCCTCCCTCCAGGTGTTTGGTCTTTTGTTTTAAATTTGTCAAACCGAAGACCGATTATATGAATGGCTCCCACATACGCCCTCACCCCCACAATTACTTTAACCCCTAATCCCCAAACTCCTGCCCCTTCCCGGATTCGCATACGTGTCCCCCCATACATGCTTGCCCGCCTCCCTCTCCCCGAAAACATCGCCCGTGACATTCTCCCTTTGGCGCAGCCCCGGAAAGGTCGCTGGCGTGTGTTTGACTGAAGACTAAAATAAAAACCCCTATCACTGAGAAATCCAGCATTCAGTAAGCAAGTAATCCTATGTTTAAGTTAATCGTTTGAAACAATTCACCTCGGTACCGAGCACTGCCCGCCACACACACATGCCCTGGCACCTTCTCCCGCACCCCCCGAAAAAGGCCGCCTCGTTACATTTCACTTTTGGTGCAGCCCCGGAAAAGTCACATGCGTATGTTTGACTGAAGACTAAAAAAGCCCTAAGAAATCCATCATTCAGTATTACTAAGCAAGTAATCCTATGTCTAAGTTAATCCTATGAAATAATTCACCTCGGTACCGTGCATGGCGACATTGTTTCAAGCAACGATTGTTGCCGCCCACTTAAAAACAAATTCACAGTAAATCCACATTAGGTTTTTTTGTAGGGCGACGCAGCGATTTACCTAGGGTCCCAGGGTCTCTCGTGCTCTTATTTCCCGGCTGGCCGGCTGCAGTGTGTAATGTATAGACGGGTTGTAACTTTAGGTAGTTTTAAGTAGTTTTTAGAGAGAGCTCATGGTGTATTGGGCCGTAATGCTCTGTAAATAAAACTAAACTAAAACAAATTCAACTCCTTTCTGGAGGTAAACATTTAGGAAATAAATGCGCCTTTCCATCGTATCGGGCTGCCAATTTCGAGGGGGCCCCGAAATTAAGAACCAATCGTCGTTTGGTTTAAGGTTGTCTGGTTTAGTAGACACGGGTTGTTTTTGTTTTTTTTTTTTAGCTCAAACGCCGACAATGGCGTAGTCCACGTGACAAAAACTTGGTTGGCCGCTTTGCTACCACAACAATACCAAAAAACCGAACCCAAAAACGGTGCGGCTAGTCTGGTAAGTGGCGCCATCTCTTTGAAGACTTCGGAAAAAGTGTTATAACCCGAACTTGTAGTCCAAGTCTGTCAATAGACGGCGACATGGCAGGTTTGGTAAGTGGCGCCATCTGTTCGAAGATGTTGGAAAAGTGTCCCAACCCGAATTTGAAGGCGAATCCCGTCCACAGATGGCACTACAGGGTGGGATGTCTTGATTGTACGATGGAATGGCGTGGCCGGTGACTTGGCCGCCTGCTCCGTATTATACATGTAGATGCATGCCGGGCAACAAGGCAGTCTCAAGCCAGCAATTAGGCAGCGCACACTCACGCCCAATTCGGCCAATTGTTGGAGCTCTTTCGGCTGCAAAACCTTTGGGCCGCGACTGTACTTGAGCACTTAAGTTTTTGCTCCCTTTACTCGATCGTGCGAGTGTTGGCAATAATTAAGCTCCCTCGCCACTTCCTGACTTGAGATATTAATAATTAGCCAACACAAGCACACCAGTTTAATGGAAGCAAAAACTTTTACGCTCCAAAAAATTATCGATAACTTTCTGCAACTCAGGATCTAAACACGCGATAGTGTGTCGCGCCAAGTTAGGCAACAATCATCACAACAAACATCACATCAATTCAATTGTCGAGGTTGTAAACCATTGTAGCGCGGCACCATATAGTCCATGCTGTTAGTGCAAAAACATTTCAGTTCCGGCAACAAGCTGCATATTGTACATGGAAGCTGCTCACATGTTGTAGTTTACAAATTCGCCGGGAGACACTCCCGGAAGTGACACGTATAGGCGTGATGACGTCATCAAAATGGCCACCACACGATGTACTAAATCTCATCTCCGGAACTAATTCATCGATCTTATCGTGCGACCTATTGTTGGAAAGATAATTTAATTTGCTAAAAGAAATGCCGGACAATATATGTCATAAATCTGTTAGTTTTTGTTTAATCTGAAGAAAAACATAAAATGACTGCTGAGCGATATACTAATTCCCAATTATCTCCGGAACTAATAGATCAATCTTTTCGTGCGGATTATCGTTGGAAAGATAATTTAATTTGCTAAAAGAAATGCCGGAACAATGTACGCTGTAAATCTACTAGTTTCTACGTAATTTGAAAGCACATTATGACGTCCTCAAAATGGCGACCATGCAATATACTAAATATCGTGTATCTCCGGAACTAATTAATCAATCTTTTCTTGCGGCCTATCATTGGAAAGATAATTTAATCTTCTAAAGGAAATGCCTGAACAATGTATCCCGTAAACAATTTAGTTTTTGTTTAATGTGAAGGAAAAGATAACGTGCATGTAATTATTGCTGCTTTATACATGGTTCTTTTGGAGTAAATTATTAAAGGTGTGTCGTGAGCAGTGGCCTTCACAGGCACACGGTAGTGTACAGGAAAGTAATCCTTCAATATGACAGCTCGTACCTCTCTTAGTACACTTGCAGGTCTATAGAGGCTACGTTACCCCAGCAGTTGTCATCCATCCCAGAACATCGATTCAGCCGATTTTTGTTGATCCCCTTAAATGGCTGCCTGAACTCTCAAGTTATCACCCAGATTCTGATAACCTCATTCTGCAGATTATGATGGCCTGCGATGCTAACCTTGTGTGCGTATTTACTTTGTTTTACGTGCTATCCGCTGATGACTTCAGAATGCAGTTTTGTGATGGTTGATCGGCCTTAAACTGGTGTCTGTGATGTTATTGATCTTCGTAAGAATACTTATTATAATGTTCATGGCACAGAGAACCATGGATGAGGAATTCACATCATATATTGAGAGGAGAATTGATCTGCATTTACATTTCAAACCTTCATGGATGTTTTGACGGCAATGGAAGGCTACCTAGGATAACATGCTTCTGGTGGATTTTGCCCAGTCCATCATTTCCACGGGTGTATCAATAGTTTTTTCTTCGACCATTGGTAACGGTGCACCACATGAACATTCAGTCGTATGAGGAAGACTTGTGGAGGACTCGGGCAAGCATATTCTGATTTATTCTTTGATTGTTATAAGTTGTGTCTGGCTGTCACAGACATACCTTCTGGTGGGTGAAAGATGAGACATGCCTGTTCCATGGAATGAGTTCGCTGATGTACTGAAGACTATGTTATGATCTATATTATCAATTGTGAGCAGCACAAGTGAATAATTATAGATAACAAAACGCAGAACTGAAAGTGGCAATAATTACGTGTAGATTTTGTTTTTCTTCAAATTAAACAAAAGAGACTTACGGCATACATTGTCCTTGCAATTCTTTTGGCAAATTAAATTATATTTCCAACAATACGTCGCAGGATAAGAGTGATATATTCGTTCCGGAGATACCACATATTAGTATATCGCATGGCGGTCATTTTCATGACGTTATAATAAGTTTTTCTATATATGAAACAAAAGCTAATATATATACGGTAAACAATGCTCTGGCATTTCTTTTAACAAATTAAATTATCTTTCCAACGATAGGTTACACCATAACACTGATTTGTTCCAGAGATACACGAGATTAATGTATCGCATGGTGGCAATTTTGAGGACGTCATAATATGTTTTCCTTCAAATTACGCAGAAACTAATAGATTTACGGCATACATTGTTCCGGTATTTCTTTTAGCAAATTAAATTACCTTTCCAACGATAGTTCGCAGGAAAAGATTGATCGATTAGTTCCGGAGATAATTGAAAATTAACATATCACACAGCAGTCATATTATGTTTTTCTTCAGATTAAACCAAAACTAATAGATTTATAGCGTACATTGTTCTGGCATTTCTTTTAGCAAATTAAATTATCTTTCCAACAATGGGTCGCACGTTAGGTTTGATCGAATAGTTGCGGAGACAGTAGAGATTTACTACATCGCGTGGTGACCATTTTGATGACGTCATCACGGATTACGTCGTCACTTCCGGGAGTGTCTCCCGGTGGATTTTGAAACTACAACGTGTGTACTGCTTCCATGTGCAATATGCAGCTTGTTGCCGGAACTGAAATGTTTTGGCACTTTTTGTCGCTAACAGCACGTACTAATAGCGTCAGTGTCTTATATCTTGAAGCATAGTTTTGCACATTTCAGGTACTTGGCTAAAAATAATACTGTGATACAAAAGCTTAAATTGTTGAAATCAAGAGCAATGACCCAATGACCCAACAAAACCGGAATCGGAATCGAATCGGAAAAGTAAGGAAAACTGCACAACTGTGCATGCTCAGACGCTTTTCCATAACTTTTCCGTTCCAAAATGCGCCCGACTGCGGGTTAGCTTTTCCGATTCGTGCCATTTCGAAGTGCATATCGGTCAGCCAATTGCCGCACGCCTGTAAGGCACGTGACACCAAGGCCACACAGCCCGCTCGCTACGAAACTTGAAACTTGATCGAAGAAGTGTGCATAGCTCGGTTATTCACTGATTAATAAGAGAACACTACCGCGATGCTTATAAAAACAAACATTCGTGGGCCGTTATACTGCGCAGTAGGCCTGCATATGCACTTTTACGTTTAAAATAGAGTTTAAAATCTGGAAATTCCGTAATGCTGCATGCGACACTCCACTACGAACGAAATCGTGATATGAAAGAAGAGTGATCTTACCTAATCTACCGTTTTTATTTCACTTAGTCTAAGTCGAGAAAACAAGCACGATCGGTTTTAGATTTCTTCCACTGTGTTTGTTTACAAAACTTAGCTATTTATTAGCTGAAATAATCCAACCAATGCAGACAAGAGTGTAGGCGACGATGTATAGGTCTACGCAAACAGGTGGGGAGAGAGACGGGGAAGGAGGGGCGGGTATGTTGGCCAGCTAGTCGATTTGTGGTTAAGCTCTAAATACCTTGAGCCGGTCGGCCAGTTCACATTGGCTGATCGTTTAAGTCTTTCGACCTCGGTGGGAATGGTTGTACTTTTTGTTCCGTTTTCTGTTTTCCGATTCCTGATTCCTTTACGTTCCGATTTTCGTGGTAATCAACCTTTATTTAGCTGCGCTCTTCTACACGAGGCAGGCGCTGGTCACGTGGCTCTACGTCAGTTCCGCTTAGCCCGCGGTTTGCGCTCTTGTGGCAAAATTGAGAAACTAGAGTCTTTCAACCGGAGTTTTGCACGCGGTGCGTGAACGGTAGGCCTAGCAAGTCATTTATCCCGAAACGAAAGTGTAGTTATTTAGTCCAAGATGAAGGGAATGAAGAGGGGGGGGGGGGGGACAAAAATATAGCCACGAGTGAAACGCGGTTATCAGCGGTTATTTATTTTAGCTGCGGTTCACCCACGGTTTACCCGAAACCGCATGTAATTTCATTTTTTAGACACGCAGCTGCCCACAGACCTCAGTAATTTTTTTTGGGAGCTGACCCGAACCGCATCACCTCGGTTTACCCGACTCGCGCTCACTCTAAATCAATATTTATTGTAATATGATCTACCTTAGCAGGGGCCCGGCGAAACCACGTAGACTTCGTCTTCCGGCTGTTCCCCGACGACAATCTCGGTTACTCTCCAACGGAGAGGGGGGGGGGGGGGCCCCCCCCCCCCCCTGTGGCGCCACCCCTGATTACTTATTAGTATTTAAAAACACTTAAGGATTTAAAATAAGGATGTAAGCCTTAAAAAACTTGAAGCCCTAGAAGAACAGATATTAGAAAAAGACATGTAAGCCATCACGGTCGCACTTATACGTGTAAAAGAATATCCAGCGTTCCAAAAAATAATCTGGAGCTTCTTTTACACGTGTTAGTGAGACGCTGATACATGTCTAATATCTGTTCCTGGGCGGTTGAAGTTTTTTAAGGCTTACATCCGTATTATGTACGCTTAAACGTTTTTTAATGCCAATATCTATTATTTTTTCTTGTTCTTGCAAAATAACACCGAAAAGAATATTACAGTCACCTTAAAATGACTGTTGTAATTGAGTCTTTTTAATACTCAATTTTAAGCTATAATAGTGTTCAAAAGTCACTAGGCCTTCTTCAACACAATCCGAAAAAAATATCAAATTTTGTGCAGAGAAAAGTCGAAATAACTTTTGGAAGAAAATAGTTCACAAATTTTCTACAATTCTGTAATTTGAGAAGCATGGATGGATGGATATATTCAATTTGGTCGGTTTGGATAATTAAAATTTTAATTATCCAAAACCGACCAAATTGAATATTCCATCCTTCTCAAGTTACGTAATTGTAGAAAATTTGTGATTTCCAAACTCTTCTCTCCAACAACCCCCCCC
>JAHWFP010034203.1:9938-28180 GCA_023313725.1 Lithobius niger | reverse complement strand
AGCATGAGCAGTGTCCAACAACACAGCACAGTAAACTATTACCTGAAGAAGACAAACATGTTGAAGCTTCTACACAAACATCATTAGACTAACCCTTTGTCTAAAATTCGTTCATCAACAGCAGCATACGAACTTCAAAATTAAGCCTAGCTATGAACACTCCCGACTTATACGAGACAGTCTATTTTAATGTCTACCTATATTTTCTGTCTTGCCCATTGTGCATACGGCAATGATTTTAATAACTTGTTCTACATGTGTCCAGAAAAATAATCTTCTGAAAGTTTTAAGAAATAAATGTAGGTATTTGACAGACTAAACTCTTGTTTTTATTGGAGATAGCTGTTACTTGAGTGCACCATGTTTGTACCCACTGATGACTTTCACTGTGTTCTTATCTAGAGCTGGAAAGTAAGCTTGGTTGTTTATTGTAGGTTTTCGAATATTAGTCTTATGTAGTTTTGTGTTTATGGAAGATGATTCTGAATAGATACAAAGCATACTGAATCGAAAACCTAATGTGCTACCACTTATGTCTGTTGAAGTTCATTTGGAGCCATCATTTGGTGGCCTTCATGACAACTTTCATGCCTCCAAATGCTAGGACGATACTTTAACTGTGTCATGTTCGGTTTGTAAACACCTAGTTTCAGGGCCTAAACCTGTGTACCCGGAATGCCATAACGAGGGCTCATAGGGCCTGTTCTATCGTAAAACTACCCCATATTCCTACTCTTGTTTTAGTTCGCAACACCATGCAACCGGCTGTCAAACGAGTGGCCGTACGTAATTTCTTTCAAGGAAAGCATATGTTAAAAACTGGTGAGGTAGAAGTTTAGACAATAAGGGCATGTAAAAAGAACCACTACTGCTGTGATTGGACCAAGCAAACTCCTATCGAGCAACATCGTTAGGCGATGAAGTTGGCACACTTCTTCAAGACAGGCCGACTGAGGGAAAAAATTGCATGTTTTGTCGCCCAGCTCCATGCTAATTATTGTCTCGGTGGGGAACTTAACCCTTTTAAAATCACTTTGGTAAAACAAGATACTGTCATATTAAATCAACTGGCCAGAAGCCTTTAAGCAAAAAAGTAGCTACACTCACAGATGGCTTTGAGACAAGAGATCAACATGAAGCGGGAGTTACAAAGATACTGGCATTTATACGCACCTGATGGTACGTAATAGTGATTACTAACCCGAATAAGTCTTCAGATTGTGCAAAGCACTAACTAGTCGGCGAGCTTCTTCTTCTGGGGCGCCAGCATCTACCAGATGATTCCGAGCTGCTAGACTGGATAGCTCGAGGAGGGCTTCTAATGATGGTACTCGAGAACATATGCTCTGAAAAAGTAGTAGAGATCGACATTAACGGTGTTACTAGACAACTATTTAAAAACCACTTTGTTACTCACCAACTCCCGAAAAAGCTGGTAATAAACCAAACTTTTTTCTTTCTATTTTCGTTCAAAAAAGCACCCTGCCATTTATAAAGTCTCCCAGAAATTATTAACAAGGATGCACAAACACTGCCTCAGTAATTCAACGAGTTGTTTGGCACAGAATACTGAAGGAGGAAGACCGAAATGTGCAATTAACGTATGCACTTGAAAGGCGGACATAATAACAGGACACTACTACAAATTCTGCATGCATGGTGCACTGAAAAGTATATATATTGCACATTATATTTTTATAAAAATCGTCAGTTATTTTTGCTACTACAACACGGCAAATGAGCGATCATGCGATCATGTAAGAAGCAACCAGATAAGGAGCTCTCATCTGACGCTATTAATTTTGTTAAAAAGAACCCTGAAGGTTTAGTTGTTTTACAGCTTCCCGTCCACTTCGTTGATAAGAAAACGGTAAACTTTAAGCTTTTAGTCAAATTCGTAGCACTTAGTTTTAGTTGCTGCGGCAAATTTTCGATAAAACTTTCAAGCGATGGAATAAATGGCAACTTTCATCTTCATCAGGCTTCTTTTCTACGTGTCATAAAACTTTGTAGTAGGATGGACGTTTTGTCCCAAGCAATGGAGTGCTGCGTTTTCCGATGGTGTTGAATAATTCCATTGAGTTTCTCATCTCGGCGTGGAGAGCTCCATCCTATTACATTCCAACATCAAATTCGATCCTCACCTTAGAGCACTAGAGTCTCTGGCAATAAAAAACTTCTCTCAACGGCGAGTGCCTCTCACGAATCTTACTGGTACTACCTACACCAATATAGAAACTTGGTACATCCCATCATGGCCGCCAAACTTGACAGGAAGTGGAACATACAGGAAGAAATACAGATCAGTGGTCGGCCCTGCGATGCGTGTGCTTTTAACTGGACAACGCTACAAAATGCAATTTGACGCATCCTTGAAGATGATTTTCTGGGGTAGGAGAACAAACTTTCTTCTAAAATTTAAAACAGGACAGTGTTTGGTGTGTTCGGTAAGAGGTGGTAAAGTGTAAAATACAAACGTGTTACTCGTTTTCACGTTTCATCATGAGTTTTATATACCAATCTGTTATCGCCGATTACTGGTGTTCGTTAACATAAAATAATCTAAGATCACAAGATCATGTAGAAGTAGAGTTTCTAAGGTTCGGTACCCAACTTAAACTAGCTTGATTCAACGCAAATTGATTGTTTGGTGTAGTGCTAGGTGCATTTATTCTTGCAACCGACTATTTTTTTTATTGCTAGGTGCAATTATAATCTAGCGAGCTTAGGTAGCTCAACCAACCGTTTCTATTCGAAATTGTTTTTGTAAACTTCGTGTAGGAAAAATTGCCGAATATTTTAATATAAGTTCCAATCACTTATTACTTTCAATTCAAAGCTAATATATTTTTGTTAACTAGTTGAAACGAAATATAAAGTGTTCTTTTCTTAAACTGTCATATTAAAACCAAGAGTCGTTTTAAACACGTACCGGTCAGTCTTCTAGTTTGATTTAACTGCTAGAGTTCAAATCTTAAGAAATATTATTATTTAAACTACAAGTTAGCTTTTAAACTCACACCCACCATGTGGCAGCGATACCGTGATTAATCTTACTACTTAAAACCTATTACTTAAGACGCTGACGCTTTATTCTCTATCCTGCCAGAAGAAAATGTTATGTTTACCACAAAAGTAAAAACATCTACTTCAAAGTAATTTTAACAACCACAAGAGTTCTACCAGATGTCGGTGCATGCTACGAGCACCTCCCCGTCGTCGCATCCGCCGCTACAAGTTTCCATGTAATGAAGGCTTCAAAAAATTACGTAAGAAGATGTAAATCGATTTGCGGCAAAGTTAAATAGTGGTTAAAATTTACTTAAATGCAGCAACAAAATTCGCTCCTGTCCCTCACCCTCCCAAAAAAAATTAAGCTGGTTTTAAGATAGCGAGTAAGTGAACTGGTCTCGCTAGGCACTGAAGTATCAGTAAAAATGATAATCTCTAGTTTCAAAACAAAACGTGCGGTTCACATACACTTTTAGCCCAAATAAATTATCTCTTTTACAGTTCGTCTGCAAATACAGCTTGTGAGCGAATAAAGCAGCTTCAACATTTTGTCACCCGTGCCAACCACTTACATCTATTGACGTTTCGCTGAGACCCACAACTAGCAACCACTGACGTAGAAATGGCTGCCGCTGGACTTCTTGAGGTAACAGCGTCTCATCAGAAACTTGGGTCTTGTTCTGCAGCTGACGACTGAAGAGCTTGATAAGCTTGCACTGCAAATCATAAATGTGCTTTAGTTTTAAACACTTTATCATGGACCAACAAAAATGTAGTTTGAATATTCAGCAACCCACTTTCGCTCCCACACCAAAACAGGTTAAATCAAGCCTTGTTCATATGTCGAAAAGTTAAACGAACAAAGAGAGGTGACCTCTTATACTTTTCTCTAAAATCAGATTACATGCTTTTTTCAATTGTTGATGTTGTTACATTTAAAATCAATTAGCTCTCACCCACAAAGATCTCTAGACAGACTGTTTAGACAGACTGTTTGCTGAAACCGTATTCGTTTCGCTCTTGATGTTGTTACATAACATGTACATGGTTAAGGTGAAAAGTTTAATGCGAGGTAGGGCTAGATTGAATAATTTTACGCCGGTGTATTTGGATTATGTAGAGCAGCTGTTAACTTATTTGTCTGCAATTAATTTCTATTCAGTGATTCAGCTAGATCCTTTTATTATGGCAAAAGGTTCTATTAAGAAGGAACTGGCACGGGGAGCAAAAAACTAAGGTCGGATAGTTTAAAGTGCTGATTGTATCGTAAGGCACCTTACTCGTAGAACTTAGATGTAGATTACTAGCCTACTATTCTTGTTGGCCAAGCAAGCACGGTCAAATACTTGGCTGAATTGCGACTGCGTGGCCGTTTGTTCGTGTGTAGCCAAACATTTGAAATTTTATTCTGATTTCTGATATGGCTAAAACGCTGGTGACAAGATAGCTTCAGCGGTAGTTTGAAGATGAAATAACACCTAAAATGTTACAGGGTAATCTTCCTACATGTATAGTTTGTGGCCTTTGGGCAAAGTTACATGTCACGCTAGAGTGTTGACACCAGGCTCACGCTATGCAGACAGCACGAACACGCTGCTGAAAACTCAGTAGGCGGATCCAACACCGAACAAAAAAAAAAAGGGGGGGGGGGAGGTGACATCCCTCATCCCTCCTTTCCACAAAAAAGCCAAGTCAGAAAAATTGACCTTGTCGGAAAACGGAAGGTGGACAAAACTCTGAATGAAGGGTGGTATTCTACACATCAAAAAAAAAAAAAAGCTCAATTTTCCGGTTAGAAATAGGATTCCAGACGTAAATTGCAGCCCAATAACCCCCTCCTCCTCAAACATGTCTAAGATATTGATATTAAATCGTTTGTAGGAAACTGTGTAATTTAATTTCATTCATATTTGCCAATAATAGCCAACTGAATAGGCTACGGTTATTCGAGGAAAAAGAAAACCTAGCCGTGTGATTGTGGGGGAGTAAATGAATTAAATAAGTTAGCAGATAGATGCTCAAGTTAGCCATATGAAAAAACAGCATCTCTCGCTAAGCCGAATAACTCGGTTCGTATGAACTTGCTTATTTACTTAAGCCTAACGTACAACTATAGGTCATTCCAACTTAAGAGGACCCTTGTTGCCATTAAGATTTTATTTTTTGTTCAAATTTGGTGTGTTGGTAGGAGGTCACAAACCCAAATTATCAGAGTTTAAATCAGTACATTAGGAGTTACAGACGTTTATTTTTTTGGCAACCATCTTGGATCGTAAACCATTAAAATATCCATCAGAACTGAACTTTTTTTTTTAATCAAATGAAAGATAACGAAACACAATCTCAAGATATCAACTATATATTTTAGTTGGATGAAGATAGCCTAAACATTTATTTGTGTAGCGAATTTGAATACTTAGGTTTTGGCCACAGTAGCAAAAATAAATAATCTAAATATTAATGTTTTGGAAAAGAGACAAAAGCAGAGCCGTAGCTTACATTTTGCACTAAAATGGGACATAACTAACTAAACGCAGTAATAATCAGTAGAGCTATGTAAAAAAGAGCGTAGAGCGATTTAAATAATAAGTAATAATAAATTAGTTTGTAACATATTTGCAACTGGCGTGGAAAGGACCACCTGGGCGGGGCGTTGGACGAACGTCTAATTGGAAAATCGTCTAATGGGATAATTGTCTAAAATCTGCCTAAATAAAAAATCTGGAAAAGCATGTAAACGGAATATCGTATAATGGATAATTGTATAATAGATAAATGTCTAACTGGATTAACGTCTAACTGCAGTTTCTGATGTTATATGTATAGCCGCAGCGAGCACGGCAGCGCGAGCGAGGGATAATCGTCTAACTTAAAAATCGCATAATTGGAAGAACGTATAACGGAAAACAGTATAACGGAATATCATTTAACAGGAAATTCGTATAATGGAAAAGCGTCTAACTGGAAATTCGTATAATGGAAAATCGTCTAATATCCCTGCCTGCCGCAGCGTCTAATATCGCTCGCTGCGGCTATACATATAACATCAAAAACCGTAGTTAGACGTTAATCCAGTTAGACGTTTATCCATTATACAATATTCCGTTTAGATGCTTTTCCAGATTTTTTATTTAGGCAGATTTTAGACAATTATCCCATTAGACGATTTTCCAGTTAGACGTTCGTCCGACGCCCCGCGAGCAAGGCAGGGATATTAGACGCTTTTCCATTATACGAATTTCCTGTTAGATGATATTCCGTTATACTGTTTTCCATTATACGTTCTTCCAATTATAAGATTTTCCAGTTAGACGATTATCCCTCGCCCCCACCTGGGCCACTAATAAACAACCAACATATGCGCAAAGATGCTGAAACGGTGCCGAAATCATATTTCAATGGATTTCGATGGGAGAAGAACAATGGATGCAAAGGAGGGACGAAAAGGAAAAATTTGCCTAACCTATTGATTTAGCCCTACAAACAAAACATGTTGTATTTTTTTGCGGCCGATTTGAATGCTCGCACTGCGGTGAAAAAAACCCTCTTTTTGCTGGCATGTTGAGCTTTTCCACAGGAAAATAAAAGACCGCTACTTGTTCATAATAACTTGGGCGTAGGATTTACACAAAAGTTTAAATTTAGGCTTTCATGGCCACCTAAATGTTGATAAGTCGAAATAACACTAAAATCTGCTGAATTCCGTGGGTATTTTGGAGTTATACAAAAATTGTAACTTTCTGCATTTTTCAAAACCTTTTAATTAGTCCCACGTAAGGTTAGGTTGCCACAACACCACGAAAAAAAGTTAAAATCATTAGATAACTGCTAATTCCCAAAATTGTGGCATCATGGCAAATCTTTCATGGCTGCTCAGGCCCAAAGTGGTCTGCAAAGTTGCCAAAAACTTTGCCAAATATTCCAAAACCAAACATCTGGTGATATTCAAATGGGCACAGGTGGACGACTGGCGCTATCGAGACTGGCTGGATCTGTTTACAAGCTGGTAAAGTCTACCATCAGACGCTACAGGTCAGCAATTAGATTTGCCCTTTACTGCAACTGGCTGGTAGCTTTACGAGATTAGATAACTGCAGGTTGAAAAATAGACAACCGGCACCAATCGACAGACAGACACACCCAGCAAAGGATAGAAATACACTCCAGACACTTAAGAAACTACACCTGGCCATAAAAGAAGAAACAGGCAGTCTTTTAAGAAGTTAAAATGCAGCAATAGGCAAACCACTTACGACTAAATAAATGCAAATAAAAACACTGAAAGTGGAAAAAGCACTATGTATACAAGTTAAAATCAGTGCATGCATGAAGGGAAAAAAGCATGCAAGACAATGGAACAGCATAAATTTTAAGCAACGCTTGTTCTGCTCTGTACATGCTATTCACATGTGGAACATGTGTGCACATTGTTGCATTGAGAAGCCATTTCGGAAACTTTTAATAAACGTCCATATCACTGGAAGGAAACAGTATGGACGAGCTGAACAGAAGTTGATATAGAAAGTCGCAGCAGACTATCCAGTCTAAATTTCATATTGTTACGAGTGTCATTCTCGAGTTTTTAGTGGGACAGATATAGTTTATGAAAAGTTGAAAAACTCTGAGAATTACAGTGTAGATTTTTACACAAGAGCCTCACATCCTGTTAAATACAGATGCAAATGCATCCGAATTAACAATTCTTGAGCCTGTTTGGCATTCCGTCCCGTTTGTTCTTCACATCGTGCTCTCTACACTACAGGTTAATATTAACATATTAGAAAACAAAAATGAAACAAGTTTGATGTTTACAGTAAGGTTTAACTGATCCGAAGTCAAAACAGCAAAGGAACACAAATAAACTTTCGTGTAAGGTTTCACATACCATAATGTTGCTGTACTGTTTAGTGCACATGAAACATTAAGGCTACATGTATTCACATGTTTTTACTTTTTATTTTAGTACACATAGGTCAGATTGGTGCATTCTAATTGGCTAAACGACATCGCCGAAAATTTGTAAAAACGAATTGTCTTTGTGTGCTTAGTACAGTCTTACAGATTAAAGGTACATTCCTCCCGGTTTGGCGTTCCTGCAGGGTTCATTTTGCAACATTAGTTCAAATGTGTGTAAATGTTGCAAAAGCATTCATTTTCCTATTTTCCCTCGTGCGAGAAACTACTTTGCTACATTTCACTCTGACTTATGTAAATGTTGCAAAAAAATATTCCCCGCAGGATGCTCCAAATTAATGAGAACATGCCCTTTAAAGTAATTCATTCACGGTTCGTTAGAGTCCTAGACAACCTGGAAATGTCGTTGAAAATAAATATGAAATTCCAGGCCTGAAATCTTGAAAAGTCATTTATGTATCAAAAGGACGAATGGAATTGACTCGACGAATGCTGACAAATTCAACGAAAGTAGGACAGTTTGTAGCCTATATTGTAGAATAACATTATTCTTGCAATAATTTTGAAAGTTGGGCTATGGTTTTAATTTAATTTACGTGTCTAACGGTTGAATACAGCAGTACGGTTTGACGCGAACTAATCAGTACAGCAACATTGAGATACATGAAATACGTATTACAGTAAAGTTTATTTCTGTTCCGTTGCTGTTTTGACTTCGGACGAGTTAAATCTTACCGTAAACACCAAATGACTTAGCTTTTGTTTTCTAATTCGTGATACTCTGACATACGTACCACGTTGTTCTTCTGTACTCCTTGCAAACGTACTGAATTTCACTCAGTTTGCTCGCTCATTCAGTGCAAGTCTTTCTGTTGGAAGTTGGTCTGTCTGCAGTTCTCTTTTAGTGGCTTTGAATTATTACAGAACGGAAAACCAAATAGGAAATGAACATTTTAGCTTTAACACGGGAGCGTGACGTCAAACCACTATAAACTAATTTGTAATAAATTCGAACGAGTTCGTTTTTGTTTTCAAATTCGTGGTAGTTTGACACAAAAGCTGGCCTTCTGTACACCTTATGCACTGAATTTGTACACTAACTCGTAATAGTTCAACAAGTTCGTTTTGTTTTCTGATTTGTGATACTTTGAAATACCAAATTGGTCTTCTGTACTTCTTGCAAACGTACTTAAATCAGTGCAAGTCTTTCTGTTGGAAGTTGGTTTATTTGTACCGTAGTATTATAGGCCGGCACACCAAATGGGCAACAGACATTTTAGCTCTCGCATGGGAGGATGACTTAAAACAACATCAACTAATTTGTAATAAGGATAATGCTCCACTTCATACTTCCTCACAGTGTGGGTGAATTGTTGGCTTACCAGCATTCAGTATTTGTTTAATCTTTAGTCTGAGCCTTGTGGCTGCTGTTTGCTGATTTGCACAATGTTAAACAATAAAACTACCGTTCAGGACCCAGTTACTCCGGAAAGACACATCTAATTGAAATTTCTGCTGCTATAATGGGCTCATCTGCGGAAGTATCTCTTTATGAGCTAAGAATCAGCTTTCTCGGAGAAATAATTTAGTTTGCCGAGACCATTGTATAAACCACACAATCCAAAATGAAACTCACAAATTCTAGGCTAGTCCAGATCTCCGATGTAACAAATCGAGAATCCATAAAAGTTGTGCATCAGCCTTCCATTTTCTAAACCTAGGACAACGACCCATTTTCACCAAGAAACCATTTAAAATGCAGGCAGCCATCTTGGGTGTTCCATTTTCTACCTGAGAACCTAGCCTTCAGTGAGTTACCAAGAGACAACCTGAGTAGTTGTGAGTTGTCAGTGCTTTTTTGTTTTTATTCGAAGATTTGTGTGCCTGCTAGATGAGTGCCAAGAATTTGAGAAATTAGCCAATTGAGGCTTTCGCCCCAATTGCCTTTCGTTGTGTAGGCTACCACTTTTGCTAAGAAGACTACTTTTTATATAGGCTAGTTTAATAAATTGACAATTGTTTGTTGAATATTGTTGTACGCATACCAAACGTAAATGCACGGTAAAGAGTTGTACGGTATAAAGAGTAAAAAAAATAATTTCAATCACTTGCTAATTTTAGGCAATTTAGTTCATTAATATAGGATAAAAGTACTATTACACGGATTCATCGCATACTATCTATTAAGTTACAGTATCCTAACAATATTCTAGACCCTTTCAAGGTTTGACAACAAAATTCCTGCTTTCAAGCCTTGAATTCTGGTATTTCAAATGTAAGGCCTTTAAGGAATTCGAGACTGTTAACGAAACAAATCCTGATTATTAACAAGCAGTGTAATGAACGCACGCTAACACCCTAAAAAAAGTTGTTTTTTTTGGTTTGGCTTAGCAAATATGTACCAAAAATAGCTTAAGATTAGAGAAGCTTTTATTATGGAGTTATATTTCATTAAGATTACGTGATCGGGACTCAAACCAGTGAACTACAGATTGCAACTTGGATGCTCCTGCCAACTCGGCCATCCTATCAAGGCCACATAAATAACTCCCAAACCTATGAAAGCTACATCCCTTCACACCGGGCTGAAGAAGTCTGTATTAAGGCCATGAACAGATAGCTCGGGCGTTGTTCATGTCAGAGCTATGACACAGAGTTTGTTAGTTCGAGCCATGGTCACGTCAAAAGTCCGTACAGTCTAAAGGCTCACCAAAACTTGAGCTAATTTTAGTATATGACTTGTGCTATTGTGCTTCCGTTACTTCTATACAATTTAAAATGATTTGTGCATGTTTTTTAAACGTCAGACGAGCATAAATAAGGCTACAAAGCTGGAAAAAAAAAAGAAAAGAAATACAGACTAGTGACTACCCGTACGAGCTGAAAAGGCCAAAAAAATGTATTTCCCAATACTTTTTTCCCCCTAGCTTCAATTTGTATATTCCCAACTTTTCTGATTTTCCTTACGGAGCGTTTACAAATTACACGATGCCCGGAAAATGGACCGGGCAGGGGAGGTTAACAAATTAGTTACCATCTGTTATGATGGGGAGAGGCTGCCCCGGACGACCACACACAGAGAAAGAGAGAGAGAGAGAGAGAGAATGACAAGCCTTACGTAACGCAATAATGTTCGCTAAATCATTTTTCTAAATTTCTGTTTACAGCTTCAAATCGATATTATATTATTCAAAATCACTCGTCATTACACCCTAAAATCTAATAATAAAAACAAATTCAACCAAAGAAAATTGGTTGAGGGAGGGGGGAGGGGGAAGAAAATGTCAATTGTTTTCCAAGTGGGTGTGTGGGGTGGTTAAGCTAGAGTTCTAGGGTTCTGAAAAGCTAAAAAAAAAGAAGTGTTATGCAATTTGTTGAATGCTTCCTTACAAAGCCTGAGCAAACTGAGCAATAACCATGACATTCTTATTATTGCTATCATTGTCACCATACATGCAAAACGTACCAAAGTGTCCGGTATCCAGAATGTAAAATTGTCTGATGAAAAGCGTGTTTTTAGGTGAACGTGTACATCAAATTATGTAATTTGTCGGATTTTGTCTGATGACGGTGATTTTGTCGGGTATCCTAGATACCAGGATACGGTAGATGTTGCATGCACGATTGTCACTTATCATTATTCTTCTTATTACGAGTACGGGGTTTTATTATTTTTTCAGGTAATAATAATTTGTAGGCTCCTTCCTTAATGTCTTATTTTAATATGCCTAGGCCTGTCACTTTGAACCATTTTCAAGCAATTTAAAATATGAAATTTTAAATCCTATCGAAGCTATTTTCAAGACATGACTACAAGGCACAAAGAGATGAACACGGAAATCAGTTGTGACATCTAAAACCCTGGGATTACCACGAAGTGCTTAGCATCAACGTTTACCATTTACCTTGTGATTCCTTTATTTATTTGTTTAGCATTATTTCTCAGATGTTTTTCTCACGAGCCAGCCTGCCAGCATTGAATATGTCTGCTGCAGGCTGAACAACAAAACCCAAAAAAAATATTACCACAATTTGCTTGAATAATATTTACAATTTTGATCAAAGCAATGACACAGCAATGAACAAACTAGTCTGCCTTGTCCTTTATCAAGTAGCGTACAGCCTCTCATGATTTTTAACCATTTTAAAAACAGCTGATCAGGGTTCAGCCAAAGTTTTTCTATTATTTTCAGGATGTGATTTTTTCCCGTATTTTTGGAAATCAATGTTTGAATTTTTTTCTTTTTAATTCTGCACATTGCTCAGATGGAATGATGCATTAAAAGTTTCTTTTAATTAAAATTCTTGGAGCCTGTGTCATTGCAATTCAAATTCTAACAAATTCCATTTTGAGCCATGTTTTAAAAGTTTCAATGATCGAACCACTTTCGAACTATATTTTAGAAGTTTAATATAGATGAACAAACTCATTTTTTAACCAAGTTTTAAAAGTCTCGCATAGATGAACGACCTCAATTTTGAACTGTTTTAGAAGTGTCATATGGATAAATGACCACAATTTTGAACACCCCGTAGCAGTATCGTATAGATGAACAAACTCAATTTTGAACATTTTAGTTTTGAACCACGGTTTAGAAGCACAAACTCAAGTTTTGAACAACGTTTTAGAAGCCTCGCGTAGACAAAAAAACTCAATTTTTCTAACCACGTCTTAGTAGAAGTCTCGTATAATAAATGAACTCAATTTTGAACCATGTCTTAGCTAGTCTCTTGTAAATGAACGAATTTAAATTTTGAATCACGTTTTATAAGTCTTGTATAAATAAACAAACTCGAACTCTTACAAATCGCAGTGTGCGTGGGCATCATGAAACTAGGTGGAGGACTGCATCTCTTCCCCCCCCCCCCCCCCAGCAAATTTTAAGCCTATCCACAGGTCCAATCTTACTATAAGTTTTAGGAGGAAAAAGAAGCCTAGGGAATGGGAGACCAAAAAATACTCACAGTTCGATCACGCAGAACCAAAACTCAAAACTTGCGAATTTTCGCCAACCTTTACTGGTTGTTTTCTTCAGGCAATTAAGCCACTAGCACCACAATCCGTCCAAACCCAAGGAACTTCCAAAATTCAAACTTGGAATTTTGAAAGTTCGTTTTAATTTTGGAAGTTCGTTGGGTTTGGACGGATTGTATTGTGAGTGTGGGTGCTAGTGAACTGCCTGAAGAAGCCAACCAGTTAAAGTTGTCAAAAATTCGCACGTTTTGAGGTGAAAACCTTCAACATCTGGTTCTGCGTGATCAAACTGAGTATTTGTCATGGACTTTAACCAAAGTAAAACTGCCGAGTCAACCGATTTTTCAGTATTCAAAAAAAGGGAGGCCAAAACATCTGAACTGAGAAACCTCCAATCAGTGCAGGGAGCAGCAGATCGACAATGACCTAAAATGCTAGGAAAGCTCCCACTAGACTTTGAAGGAGGCTGGTAGTCTCTCACAGTACTCTGCTCAGCACCAGGATAGTTTGGCGCATTCCCAGCCGAAGCCATGGCACAGTTAATTCCAATTGGAAATTCCTAGGATCTTTTACATGCCACAATTGATCTGAGCATGAGGCATCACAGAACCCTTCTCTTCCCGAAAATGCCGTCAGTGGTGAACCGTGGTCGAGGTCATATTAACCAGGCACTTCACGCTTTTGAGACGGTCATGCTAACCATCAGGCCACCTTGCGCCATAATCCCTGGCTAACACCGACTCACAGGGACTTGGGACTTGCATGCCCTTTATCTAGCCGCCAACCTCATCAACTTAGCAAATAAGCTAAGCTCTACCGCTGTCCACGCACAAAATGACGATGTAACTTCTTGTTGTGAGCATACATTTGCTATTGTTAATGCTACTAGGTCTACCGAATGAATTTATAAAGTAGCCACTGTATCCAGCAAATTATATAGAATATATGTAACTACATAAAATAACAAAAATCTGGCTCCTTATAAATTTTACGTAAAATTTTATGTAGGCTCCACGCTATTATTCTAGTGATGTTGCTCACTTTTTGACAAGCACGTCAATTTATATATTTCCACGATACAGTTATACACATGACAATGAAGCTTATTTTGAGCTTAATTCAAAATACAGTTTTTTTTTAAGTACATTTAACAGAAATTTCCAGATGTTTTACAAGTAATTAAGTTGGGGTAATAGCCTGTGTTGTTATCATGTTATCTGAAAGTCTTCCTGTGTTATCATGTTTACACGAAAGTCATTTAGATCTGTTAGTGGAAAAGGGATGGGGGGGGGGGCTTGTTTTCAAAGAGATCATTTCCTCCAATGATTTACTAATGTTCTAGCCTAATGTGCTTAGAACTGCATAGTTCAGTGGTGTTTACAGATAGGACTGGAAGCAACAGGCATTTTTTCTTTACCGTAAGAAGTCCCGTTAGCCATTAGCCACCCAGGAGAAGCACATTTTTTTCTAATGCATCTTCTTGATCATGTTAAAAGAAATTGTATACATTATCAAAATTCTCCCAGTGATAACAAAGACGAAGAAGTACTTAAATTAGTTCGAAATGAACATTATACACGTTGAACAGAAACGCAAACTGAACAACTGAAAACAGTTGTGTAGACAATTCTGCATGATTAAAACGTAGGTTATTTATCACATTTTTTATCATGTTGTTCAATTCCCACCAATAGATGTCGCTAACCCGTACGCCCTTCTTTTCATCCAATTGCAACAAATTCTTTATTAGCTTCTGAGAGATGAAATCATAAGGTCCCCAAAACAAAACTTAAGGATTCCTGCCACGCTTTTTGGCCGTTTGAAGTCGTAATATCGAATTACAAGCTGTTTCGCCAAGTTAATCCAACAGAGTAATAGCTACTTCGAAGGTTAAATTAAAAACATGTGAAAATTGCTTACATGAAAATTGCAATTATTGCAGTTAACGTTTGAAGTCTTAGCCGTAGGATTAACTTGGCGAAAGAGCTTGGAATTTGATATCACGACTTCAAACGGCCGAAAAGCTTGACGGAGATCCTTATCAAAGTCCTTCTTCACATTTTTGGTCCAAATTGATAAAATCTATTTTTTCCCCTTAACAATATCACGAGATGAAAAGCTGAAAATCCATTTTAACGGTCAATTTTTTTTTCCCCTTTAGTAAGTGTCCATTTTGAGGACAGCAGCAAGGTTTCACACAGACTTAACACTTCTGGAATCTGAAACCTTACAGGAAAGCACATTGGTGTTCCTTTGCTGTTTGACTTTGGTTCAGTTAAACCTTATATCAAAATCCAAAACTGGTAAAAGAGACCACCACGTTCCGAATGGTTCGGCCCTTCAAAGGAGTGATATCAACACACCAAAACATTCGCCAAGTTAATCGCACCGACTAATAGTTCGAAGAGTAAATGAAAACTAGAACATTGCTGCTGACCAAGTTTTCATGTAGGCCTAAAGTCTAAAGTATTATTCGGTGCGATTAAGTTGGTGAATGTTTTGGTGTGTTGATATCACTCCTTTAAAGCGCCAAACCATTCGTAACTTGGCGGTCTCATTTATCAGTTTTGGTTTTTGATACGATATCACTTCTTTTTTTTTAATTGTGTATTAAGACTCAACTCAACTAGCCTGCAGATTTGTGCCATGTCAACTATAGCTTGAGTGGCCATTTTTCCAATATTTTAATTTCGTATCACTCCTTTGAGAGGCCAAACCATTCTCAACTTAGTCGCCTCTCTATCAGTTTTTGGTTTAGTTTTAATTTATTTATGGTAATTTTTTTCTTTAGTTCATATCATTCCTTTGTGTAGCTGAACCATCCCCAACTTGGTGGCGTCTTTATCAGTTTTTGGTTTTATTTTGACACTAGAGGAAGCCCGTGATATGCACGGGGCCGGTCACATTTCTCGGCACTATTCCCGACGACTTGTGAGATTGATCGACCATTCATGCCTGGCTTCTTTTTGGCTGCAGGTAGAGTGGGAGAGTGCATTTTCAATGCGGGCACGAGGAGAGGAGAAGTGGTTTTCCTTTAGGCTTTCCTTTTCCTTTTAGCCGGCCTCCGATATTATAATAAAGATGTTTGTTGTTTTTCGTGAATTGGACGTAGACACAATTTCATTTGCAACGTTGTTCAGATTTGTGATGACACACTAGCGTGTGTCTAGGTACGCACGTCAGTACACACGTTGTCATTGTAAGAGCTTTGGCCGCCCAATCAGAGACTATTCCGAAAATACTAACAATGGTTACAATACTTTCATGCTTACGCGCCCTCCCACGGCATTCCCGTTACACCCCTAGGCTGTAAACCAAAAAAGGTTTGCAGTTCATATCGTACTGCAGCCATTCGTCCAATTTCATAGCTGGAAGCCTATCTCGGTATCGATGAATAACCATCCAGTGGAAATTAACATAAAGAAGAGCGGACTAGAATTAGCTAGTAGCTAACTGAATTGTTGTGATGTTTGTTGCCTAATTTAAACAGCAACAAGCAACAATTCTTGTAACCCCACTTTCATTATTTTCATTGTTACAAACTAGCACACTTAAACAGTATTAGTCCAGCTTTCACCATGTCTCTTGCTGAAATCATTGTTTTAAAAGCAGGAAATTGTTACAAAAACCATTGTTTAAAAGTGGGAGGTAAGTAGAAATCAAGACACACGCTAGTGTCGCCCGTCAAGATAAAACTATTACATCCAGATAATATATATATATGAGCATGGCGACCACTAGACATGTTGTGTCTTTACAGCAAAGGTAGTTTGGCTGTTTTCAGTCATCTGAAGATAAATAATGCGACAGAAAAGCCTGAAACTTGTTGGATCGGGAGACTTTGGTTGCCTGACAACATAAAAGTCACTATAAATGACACAGCTTAACCGTTTTCTTGTTGGAAAAAACCACGTGAATAACGTTGATATTTGCCTAATCAAGACAAATGCTAGTGTGTTGCCCGCCAAGACAAACGATAACATCCAGATAATATATATATATATATGAGCATGGCGACCAAAGAATGCCGGAATTGTATTGACAAGGAGTTACGTTAACTACGGAATTTTTTTAAATTTTGACCCCTGTGTTGGATCTGGAATTACGGTAACTCCGGATTCGTGATTTGCTTTAAAAGTGTTTGAAATAATCCGGAATTGTGGTAACACGGATTTATCGTGACTCCTGATTTGGTTGATGATCAAATAATGTCCCTGCCGCGCTCGCTGCGGCTATACACATAACATCAGAAACCGTCTTACTACAATTCTGTGTTGCTACAAATCCGTGTTACTACAATTCCGGATTGTTTCAGACACTTTTAAAGCAAATTACGAATCCGGAGTTACTGTACTTCCGGGTCCAACACAGGGGTCAGTGTTTATGAAAATTCCGGAGTTAACGTAACTCCGAGTAGGTAGAATTCTGAGCCCCCGCGACCACTAGACATGTTGTGTCTTTACAGCAAAGGTAGTTTGGCTGTTTTCAGGCATGTGAGGATGCTGAAACTTGTTTAATCGGGAGACTTTGGTCGCCTGACAACATAAAAGTCACTATTAAGGACACAGCTTACAGTTTTCTTGTTGAAAAAACGACGTGAATAACGTTGATATTTGCCTAATTACTTACTACGTACTACTTACTTTCTAACGCTTGTTTTTGTATCACGAAAATAAATTCTTCCATGCGGTGAATAAAGCTGGTTCTTAGCTCATTTTACAGGTATTGCTCTGTAGATATGCCCTTTTCATATGGACTCTTCTAATTGGTCAAGTGGTTCATGGGTTAGAGAGCGCCAAATCAAAATTGATTGTTTTATATTGTTTTAAACATTGTTATTATGCTACAATGCCAAACTGAACATTAAATAAATTCGTGCGTTTACAAGGAGATACTTCAGCGCTAATAAGAAATCCTAATTATTTGAAAAAAAGATGACAGATGTCCTCAAAATCTAACGAAAGCCAAAAAAAAAAAAAAAAAAAAAAATGGACCAGAAAACTAGATTGGTGTTTCCATCTCATAATTGCTAAGAAAAAAAATGGATATCATCAATTTGGACCAAAAACAGCTGATATCCACCCCTAAACAAAACTTCAGGACTCCCGCCAAGCTTTTCGGCCGCGTGAAGTCGTGATATCAAACGCCAAGCTCTTTTGCCAAGCTAATCCCACCAACTAATACTTCAAATGTTAAATGAAATAATTGAAAATAGCCCAGTACGCAATTTTCATATATTTCATTTAACCTTCGAATTATTACTTGGTGGGATTAGCTTGGGGTTTTGTATCACGACCGAAAAGCTTGGCGGGAATCCTTACCAATTTTTGTTTTGGGGTAG
>JAHWFP010034202.1:6436-20326 GCA_023313725.1 Lithobius niger | reverse complement strand
TTTTTTCCCATATCTTTTCATTCTTAAAAAAGACTTTGGTCTTATGCGTGTCGATTCCCGTAAACACTTTTCAGTTGTGAAATGAATCAATTCATCATTCAGTAGGTTAAATAAACATGCAGAAAAAGGGAGTTAGTCTTAATACTGGTGCAATTGTTGACGGAAGGTGTACTTTTGGAGTTTTGCCGCGCTCCTAGCCGAATCCAATGCGCTCGATGGCGCTAGAGTGATTCTAATCGGAAACTGCTAGGGGGTTTTACATGCCACAATCGACATGAGAACGAAGCATCTCAAGGCCCTTCTTTTCCCGAAAATGACAGTGATGGTTAAGGAAATTTAGGAAAAAAAATGCCGTGGCAAGAAGGGGTAAATCTTGGGAAACATAGATTTTTTCCCACTCTCGCAATCGTTTTTTTTTTTTTTTTTTTTTTTTTTGGGGGGGGGGGCCCGCCTTAATGAGTTAGGTGGACTGTCAGTCTGACATCAGATAACATTAGCATAAGTTAGATTTTGATCGTCTGGAAAATAAAGTATTCTAAAAGTTTCTATTATTTATTTTTTCCTTATTTTTTTTGCAAATTGCTGTAAAAAAAATGGCCTGCTTATACCGACATTTACTGGTATGCCAGTGACTGAAAAGGGCCATAAAGCCTAAAAGGCCTAAAAGAGCAAAAAAGGCTAAGAAAGGGACAGCTTTTTTAACCTTTTACTAAAAGTTGCCCCTGCTCTCCCGGGGTCTGTACACGCTGCTGATGACCGCCAATGATTGAAGCTTACATTATAATTTTAAATCCAACACTAGCTATATCACTTCGTTCGCTCGGTCTATTAATTAGCATTGTATTATAACTGGAAAACATCCCAGTTTTTTTAACGTTTTATTATAATCAATTTTGTTGAATTTTTAACGTTTTGTTTATATTACGTCTGCAGTGACTTTAGTTTGAACAAACAAATTCAAACTACTGAAAGTCGTAATTAAAAAATTGAATAGTCAATTCAATAGTCCTCCTCCTGCCCTCTGCCGCACAAAAAAAGAGTGGCCAGACGTCAAAAACTAAATCTTTTGTTCGTAAGTACGCACAGACTTAAAAAAACCGACTTGGTACGTATACAAAACAAACCAAAACCAAACAAAAGGATGCTTTTAAATTGACTAAATTAAACGCCTATTTTACGTACGGTTTGGAAGAGAAATCGTCCTTGGCGCTTGTTTTCACTGCAGTGTTTAGGCGGAAATAATACTTGGCGCCAAATTTCTCCTCACTGTAGTGATGTGTGTAACCCTCCTTTTCCAGCCAATCAGCGTGCTTAGGGAAAGCTAGGGCGACTCGAGTTAATGCGACAGCGGGTACACGGTCGTTCTTAAGTCGATTTGACCTCCTTATATCGACTTGAGAAGGTGGATTGAGTGAAGTCGACGTGAAGTCGCTTTGACGTGGATACACGGTCCTTCTTAAGTCGACTTGAACTCACATCGACTTCAACTCACGTCGACTTCAACTTAAGTCGACTTGAGATAGTACCGTGTACCATAGAGCCGTGTACCCTCGGTCATTGTCGCTAGGAAGGTACGGTTATTGTGCGGCGAGATACAGATTGAAGCACTTGAAAGTAGGTCAACTGGCGAGTTACATCGTACGCATCCATCACCACGTAGGACCTATTTCTTCTAGTACTGCCACGCAATAACCGCCGCAACAACGCAGGCCCGAGCGATACACTGGGGGTACACGGTACTTGCTAAAGCGACTTGAAGTCAATGCGCATTGAACTCACATCGCTTTAAGTTCAAGTCGACATGAGCGAGGAGTGGATACACGGGCCTAGAGTTAACGCGACTCCGCCCATCCTCCGCGTACACGGTACCTCTCTTAAGTCGCTATAAGAGCGGAGTAAAAACTTGGAATACGGTCATTCTTAAGTCGCTTTGACCTCCTTATATCGACTTGAGAAGGTGGATTGAGTGAAGTCGACGTGAAGTCGCTTTGACGTGGATACACGGTCCTTCTTAAGTCGACTTGAACTCACATCGACTTCAACTCACGTCGACTTGAACTTAAGTCGACTTGAGATAGTACCGTGTACCCTCGGTTCTTTCACGAGGGAAGCAGGCGATAACTTAATCTACCGATGTCCGCATCTCTGCCCGACAATGAAGAAGCGCGCGACTCCAATAATGATGTAGTGCACGGAGTAGTCCAACAATGCAAGACGGTAAGGAAAAAACTTTATTTTGCGAATAGTGTTCTATTATGGCATCGGCTTTGGTATTCGACGATTTGTTTGATTTGCTGGTTGATGGAGATATTTCGAAAGAGATTACGTAATATAATGTTGAGATGGATCTGTCGGAAGTTGGTGCGCAAGGGCGCCCGTATATTGGGGCTGAAATCCCCCCCCCCCTCCATTTTCCCTTTTTCTTTGCCTTCTTGCCCTTTTGGTAGACAGAATCATGAAGAAAATCTATAAAAATAAAAATCAAAAACGTTTAAACAAAGACTTTTTCGATGATCCATAACACCGATTAGGCCAAAATAAGGGCACGTCCGCCCCCCCCCAAAAAAAAAGGTCCTTACACAATGAACGCCCCCGCCCCACCCCCTTTTTTTGTTTGTTGTTCGGCGGGCGTCCTTGTTCGGTGTGTACGATATTTTTCATGGAAACTAACCATCTCCACAAGCAAACAAAAATGTGCTGCCGAAACTACAGATTTTAAAGAAAGTTTTAAAGGAGTAACTTTAAATTTTCACAATAGGTGTCATATTGTAATGAATTTTAATGCTTGAAATGTTACCGATATTGCCCGTTTACGGTATTTATTATAGTGAAAGATAATTAGCCGTTTAGAAAGTAAATTTTTTTTTTAAATTAATTTCTTTGAGCCTTAAGTCAGCCGAAGCAACTTAATACTTGTATGGCTGAACCGGCTCAATTTTGAACATTACCAGACCTTTAGAGAAGAAGAAGAAATATCTAGTAAAGGGAAGTGCCAACCCGGGGATTCAATCCGGGAAACCTCCAATCATCGTAGGGGCCGAAAGATTGGCCAGAATTGGCCAGAATAGTTCTTATAGCCGCTGCAGGGGCATGATAGCCTCTCACGCTACCCTGGCCGGCAGTCCTGGCGGGGACTTTGCCAAGGTCCCCTTTCCAGGGGGGGTTCGACCAGATCCGCAAACCTCCAGCAACCAAGCTGAGCTCTCTCACAACTCAGCCACGATGACCACTCTCACAACTCAGCCACGATGACCACTCTCACAACTGAGCCACGATGACGACTCTCACAACTGAGCCACGATGACGACTCTCACAACTCAGCCACGATGACGACTCTCACAACTCAGCCACGATGACTACATGTATACAATTAAATGTATACAATGGGACGTGTAACGGGTTTCGTTAAAAAAAAATAACCGGTGCAGAGAACAGACCTCGTTCATTGTTGTGTCCTTCATCGTTGCCTTGTAATCGAGTGCTGAGAACTCACAGCCCCGTTCATTGTTATGTTCCCGCATCCTTGTATTGTTACAAGAGGGCTGAGATGTGGATATCTATAATAGGGAGCAGGCGGCGGCTAAGTCACCAGCCACGCCATTCCGTCGTACAATCAAGTACCCCATCCTGTAGTGCCATCTGGTGACGGGATCTGTTGACGCCTTCAAATTCGGGTTGGGACACTTTTCCAACGTCTTCGAACAGATGGCGCCACCTACCAAACCTGCCATGTCGCCGTCTATTGATGGCTTTGGACTACAAGTTTGGGTTAGAACACTTTTTCCAAAGTCTTCGAAGAGATGGCGCCACTTACCAGACCTGCCGCACGGTTTTTGGGTTCGTTTTTGGTATTGTTGTGGTACAAAAAAACAACCCGTGTCTACTAAACCAGACAACTTTAAACCAAACGACGATTGGTTCCTAATTTCGAGGCCCCCCATGGGCCTCGAAATTGGCAGCCCGATACGATGGAAAGGCGCATTTATTTTCTAAATGTTCACTTCCAGAAAGGAGTTGAATTGTTTGTAAGTGGCTGGCAACAATCGTTGGTTGCAACAATGTCGCCATGTACGGTACCGAGGTGAATTGTTTCAAAGGATTAGCTTAAACATACTGAATGCTGGATATCTCAAGGCTTTTTTTTAGTCTTCAGTCACACATACGCATGCGACTTTTTGGGGCTGCACCAAAGGGGAAATGTCACCGGGCGGCGTTTTCGCGGCGCACAGGTCTATTTCTTTCTCGCCAAGAGTGTAAATATACGTGTGCGCCGCTGTCGCCACCGGTGGTGTAGTGGCAGAAAAGAAAACTGAACTCATAAGCTCATAAGCTTATTGTTTTAAAAATGTTCGGAGAATTCGTACTTCAGAATGAGAAAAAAGAAAAAGTTGTTTACGCGTAATACAAAAGAAAATATGCTGCTGGCGGTGGGAATTTTCTACAAACAATATTGTCTGCGATATTATTGTAGCATGAGCACGTTTGTCTTCTTCTGGCAGTTTACGTATTGTCAATTTATAGGGTTGGGGAGGAGAATTTGTGACTTGAAACCCATACTGAAACGTCTTAGATACGTTCACATTAGTTCAGTCTTAGTTTATAGAGGGCGCCACGTGTTTTATGTGGCAATTAAGAGAATTAATTGCTGTAAACGAAATATTGCCCCCCCCCCCCCCAAAAAAAAATTAATTTCTGTACAATAGAATTTTCTCGCCAAGAGTAAATATTTCTGTAGGAGAGAATTAATTTCTGTAAGAGAGAAATTTCTTTCTAAGAGAATAATTCTATCGAGTAGTAAAAATTAATTTTATTAGAGTTGTTTTTTACAAGAGTTGTTTTGTGACTCTTTTTTTACAATAGGAAGAAATATATGTCCGAAACGGCGCTCCATAGAAGCGCGTAGGCTACGCATAAGTTTGGTGGCAGGTTGGGGCCGTCGGACGAAAGTCTAACTGGAAAATCGTCCAATGGGATAATTGTCTAATATCTGACCAAATAAATATCTGGAAATTCATCTAAACGGAATATCGTATTACTAACAAAAACGTCAAGTGTGCCGTAAAAAGAAGGGGGTTATATGATTGAAGTTTCACTTTACTTGTTAAAATGTACACGGATGATTTTTAATTGAAACTAGAGGAAGCCCGTTCTATGCACAGGGCCGGTCACATTTCCCGGGACACATTTCCTGGGACATTTTCCCGGCACTCTTCCCGAAGACTTGTCAAGATTGATCGACCACTCATGCCTGGCTCCTTTTTGGCTGCAGGTAGAGTGGGAGAGTGCATTTTCAATGCGGGCGCGAGGAGGGGAGAAGTGGTTTTCCTTCAGGTTTTCCTTTTAGCCGGCCTCCAATATTATAATAAAGATAAACAAATGTACAATTGAGAAAATTGCATCTGTTTAAGTGCTGTTGTGCTTTACGTTTTAAATATACGATTGGTAAAGCACAACAGCACTTTCACAGATGCAGTTTTCTCAATTGTACATTTGTTTATTTCAATTAAAAATCATCCAAATTTTATCCGTGTACATCTTAACAAGTAATGTGAAACTTCAATCATATAACCCCTTTTTTACGGCACACTTGACGTCTTTGTTAGTAATCCGTGTACCTTTTGTACGGCTATGGCGTTGTGCTACAAAGGTTTGTGCATGCATTGTTGCTGGCCACTTTGTAACAATTAAACACAGATCTGAAAACCTGCATTTACGAAATAAATGCGCCATCCTATCGTTTCTAGCTG
The DNA here is from genome assembly GCA_023313725.1 of Lithobius niger. Lineage (NCBI taxonomy): Eukaryota > Metazoa > Arthropoda > Chilopoda > Lithobiomorpha > Lithobiidae > Lithobius > Lithobius niger. Next base: position 14,579 of record JAHWFP010034202.1, on the reverse strand, counting down.
CCAATTTCGAGGCTGAAACACGGATTCTTTCGACCATTTATTACGAGCCTTGGCCCACAGGCGTACGCTCGGATGAAACTTACAAAGCACCACCACAGAGCACCACCACGAAATCCCGAAATCTTTCACGAATATTTATTGGGAGCCGTGGCCCGTAGCCGTACGCCCCTTCTTTCAAAGGGTTTCAAAAAGTTTAACGAGCGCTAACCACTCCTGGTCATTTGCCCGAAGCCATAAGGCCCTAAGGCTCTTTCGACTTAATTTATTCGGAGCCATGGCCCAGTGCCGTACGCTCTATTGTTATACATACAACCCTCCACACCCCTGCTCACATCTTACATTTCACACTGCACTACACTGCATTACACCCCTACTCACATCTTACATTTCACACTGCACTACAGTTTCGAATGATTTATTCAAGGCCTTGGCCCTCGGCCGTACGCCTTTTCCAAACTACAAATACATAGCCACAACACGCCACTTCACGAAAAACCTTACCCTACCACACTCCACCGTATACAGCCACTTAAGGAAAGTTTCACCAGGCACAAACTACCATCTCTTGGTCACCAGAATGAACACTATGCACTGCACTGCATACCCCGTTACACTTCAATACCTGCACACACACAGAACCTAGCAACAGTACGTAGCTTGATTAACAATGCTTTCCCTTGCATGAATGACAACAACTCCTGCAGCATTGCGGGTTCCACCCAAGATGCTAACATCCGGCAGTGGGCAGCATACTGTCCACATCGACGCAGCACTTGTTCTGGCGTTTCCTCCACCCGACACGCCGGGGTGCCAAGGTGCTCTTACCCACCCAAACACGCCCAAACCCGACCCAAACACCCCCAAACCCACGCCCAAACACGCCCCACCCACCCAAACACGTACCCACCCAAACACGCCCAAACCCGACACGCCAAGGTGCCCTTACCCACCCAAACCGAAACCGATGTGAATGGAGGAGCGTATGGCCCATGCGCAGCCTGGAAACCAGCTTTGCATCTCTGTAGCTCAACTTGTCCACAATTGTCCACGAGGAACAGGCTGGCTGCAAGGCGTTGAAGTCCCTAGCAACATGCATTGTGTCCCATGCCTTCTGCCACATCCGCGACGACCACAACCGCACAATCGGACGGCGCCCATGCACCGAAAGAGCTGGGAGAACTTCTTCGCAGTCCCTCCTCACCGCTTACTGCTCCAGTCCGTCAGCTAGCACATTCCCTTGAGTGCCACAATGACCCTTTGTCCACCGAAACACCACCACACTGGAGCGCAACACAATCCAAAATTTTCAAAGAATGGAGAAAACCAAGGGGTCACTCACTACTAGCTGCTCGCATGAAGATAGGAGCTTGAGACTCGAAAGCGAGTCAGTATGCAACGAAAACATAGGCAGAGGCAGATCTATCGCCTCATCAAGCGCGACCGAGATAGCTAACAGCTCACATTAATATACTAGATGTAACAGACGACACAAACCGCTTTACCGCAACCTTTAAGGATGGGACAGCACCACCTATTCCTCCAACTTGCTCCTGCGCACAATAAGACGCATCACAAAATATGTCGCACCCAACAGCAGTCTGCGCAAAAACGACTCTCACATCCAGGCACCACTCCCAGGGACTAAGCGGCGTAGCACATGCCACCGGTGTAGGCCGGTTCACCACCCGCTGGAGGAGTGTCACACCCATACCAGCTTCTCCCAAGATATCCCTGGCTCTTTCACTGAGCAATCTGTAATACGTCAATATCCTGCCAACTGGGTCGCGCTCACCACGGCTCAAATTACACCCGCTAGCACTGGAGTGGATGCTAAACACCCTGATACAAGCCGCAGGCCAACATTTAGAGCAACCTGCAGAACTTTAAGATGCCGTGTCTCCCCAGCCATAAACGGCAAGTGGTAATCCACCACTGAGCGCACGAAAGTCCTGTAGGCCGACAACAAGAGTTCCTCTGCTGGTAACACTACCAGAGCACAATGCTTTCAGAATCGACATTCTTGCCTGCACCTTATCCTTTAACTTGCCTACATGTTGGGTCCAGTCCAATGCTGAATTCAATGTGACCACCAGATATTTGACACTGGATTTCGGGCTCAGTACCAAATCCCCAACACTCACCCGCACTTGCTCAAGCTGCAGTTTCTCATATTTGGAAAACAGTACCACTTCTGTTTTTGTTGGAGCAAGAAAAAGGCCTCTATCCCGTAGAAGTTGTTCAATCTCGCACAACACCCTTTGTGCCTGGTGTACCATCTCATCTAACCTATTCCCAACGAAGCCACATCATCTGCATAGCAGACAATGTTAGCAGAGGCACCAACCTGAACTAGAACATCGTTGATTGCAAGTGTGAATAGAGTCGGGCTTAAACAGCTCCCCTGAGGGAGACCCCTATTTGTGCTGGAATGGGAAGACCAGCACCCGTCGACCCTGGTCGCAAAAGTGCGATCTCCCAACAGAGAAACAATGGTGTTCACCAGTTTCGGGCTAACCCCCATCGTCTGCATAGCCGATTTCACCCACTCAAGGGACACAGTGTCGTAGGCCGCTTTTATATCCAAGAAAATTGCCAGCACTACACGACCTTGCGCCCAGGCTTCACGTATGCTGGAGAGTAAGAACAGGACCGCATCCTGTGCACTTCTGTCTGGACAGTAACCGAACTGCACATCACCTAGACATTCGTAATATTCTAAGTGCCAGCTGAACCGTCTCACAACCATCCGCTCATGCACCTTCCTGATGCAGGACAGTAATGCTATAGGCCTATAGTTCACAAGCTCAGCCCTGTTACTGCCCGGTTTGTGAACCGGGACCAGGATGGTAAACATCCATGCTGGCAGTAACGGCGACCCATCCAAAAACAGCTGGAACAAATCCAGCAGAGACTCATGCTTCTCTTCACTTTGTCTGCTCAAGTCACTGTACATGGCCCCGTCTATCCCGGCCGCACTGGGACTTTTGCATTTCGCCAATGACGCCTTATAATCAGAAATATCCCATGGGAAGTCTCCAGCCAACGTCCTCGCAACCAGTGGGACTTGTGGCGGTGGAACACCCTCAGAAAGGCCATATACACTTGCAAATCTGATGTTAAAGGCATCAGCCATTGCTTCTCCACGCAGAACCTCACGATCATTATTAGTGGCTGCCATACTATACACCCACCTCTGCCTCGATCTACCACTACCCGGACTCAGAATTTTCCAGGCCTGTGCAAGCATGGTTGACTTCCCAATCTGCTCACACAGACGCTCACCAAATTGCACTTTTTCGTGTCTGAGTATATACCGTGCTTCCTGACATACACCCTTGTACATTAACCAGTTCTCATCACACGGGGAACGCTTCCTGCGTTAATAAGCCTTCCGTCTGTCCCGCACAACCATCATGCAATTACGTGTCCACCACATTGGGTGTTCTGTGGTTACCACAGCAGCATTTTGCAAGCGCATTCGGACATTAGCACCAATCCACCGTTGCAACATGCCATTATCAACAACCGGGCGAGACCGCATCTGCGCACCATGCCCTGCCACCAATCCAGCCTGGGCCCATAGACCCTCCAGATGACCTGCGTGGACGTAAGGCAACCGGGAAGTGGTCACTCCCATGCAGGTCGTCAGACACACAGAATATATACTTCGGCGCAACGATGGGAGAGCAAACAAAAAAATCCGACACTGACTCTTGGACCCCGTTTTGGCCTTCAACAATGAATTTTTTAGCAAAGACATATCACGTACACGAAGACTGGATATGGAGTTTGCTGAGTGGCATTGTTCCCAAATTACAATGGTTAAAACAATGTAAAACAATCAAAATGATCGTTCAAGGACCCGTAACTCCGGAATGGATCGACCAATCGAAAAAGTGGTCTCTCTGAGGATGAAGCCCAGGGAAATTTCTGCATAAAATCATGTTTCAGATTTTAGGTGGGTGCAGTAGTTTTTTCTGATACCGTGTCACACAAGAAGAACGCCACCACCAAGTGAACAATTTTCAAAACGAGTGGCTCCCAACTTTTACTCTTGCACGGAATTGCATAAAAGTTGGTGTAAAGTTGGGAAAAGTTGTTATCTACTATCTGGCCAAGTTTGGTCGAAATACATTGAATAGAAACGAAGAAATTAATAGTTTTAGTTTTGCTAGAAAGAGGACTGTACCATATTACCATGTACCATATTACAAACAAAAACGTCAAGTGTGCCGTAAAAAAGGGGTTATATGATTGAATTTTCACTTCTTAAAATGTACACGGATAAAAATTGATGGTTTTTAATTGAAATAATCAAATGTACAATTGAGAAAATTGCATCTGTTTAAATGCTGTTGTGCTTTACTTAAATATATTCTCAATTGTACATTTGATTATTTCAATTAATCATCAATTTTTTCCGTGTACATTTTAACAAGTGAAAATTCAATCATATAACCCGTTTTTTACGGCACACTTGACGTTTTTGTTTGTAATCCGTGTACCTTTTTTACGGCTATGGCGTCGCGCTACAAAGGTTTATGCATGCAGTCGATTGTTGCTGGCCACTTTGAAACAATTCAACTCATCTCTGAAAGCCTGCATCTGCGAAATAAATACGCAGTTCTATCGTTTTTAGCTGCCAATTTCGAGGCGGCCTCGAAATTCACAACGCAGCTTAATTTGGTTCAAAAATATATCCGTTTAGCTGAAACACTGATTCTTTCATTTTACCGTTCAACAATCAACTTTTTAGCAAAGACATAACACGTGGACGAAGAATGAATCTGGAATTTACTGAGTGGCATTGTTCCCTAAATACAATGGTTAAAACAATGTAAAACAATCAAAATGATCGTTTAGGGTTCCGTAACTCCGGAATGGATCGACCAATTGAAAGAGTGGTCCCTGTAAGGTTGAAGCCCAGGGAAATTTCTGGCTTAGATCATGTTTCAGATTTTAGGTAGGTGCATTAGTTTTTTTCTGAATCCGTGTCAGCCAAGAACAAGAACAACAACAGTGAACACTTTTCAAATTTACGTGTGGCTTCTTACGTTTACTCTTGCACGGAATTGCATAAAAGTTGCTGTAAAGTTTGGAAAAGTTGCTATCTACTATCTGGCCAAGTTTTGTCGAAATATATTGAATAGAAACGGAGAAATTAATAGTTTTAGTTTTGCCGGAGAGAGGACTTCAATCATATATATTCACGCGATAAAATTAATGGATAATCATCTACACAAACAGGATGTTCCAAAAGTCCCAGATAGGCTGAATAACTTTGGAATGGATGAGAATTGAAACTTCCACCTTTGGGGACATCGGTTGGGTTGAGGGTTCTAACTTTTGGCATAAGAGACATCGCTGTATCTCCCCGCCCCCTCATGGGGGTCCCAGGGGGCGCAACTCGGTAATTTCAAATGGGAAGGGGGGGTCGAGTAGCACGTCATATTAAAGCCCATAACGAGCTGAGAAAAATGGCTCTAAGAAAACGTCGCTACGTTCCTCCAATTAAAAAAATGGCGCCCCATCAAAGTTTGAAATAGCTCTTTGCATTGGAAGCATTTACGCCACTGGAAAATGATTTAGAGATGTTCACAACGTGACGGAATGTATCAGATGGATAAACTGAAAGACACACTTAAAAGAAATGTGGCAACGTTGCGGTCCCGCTTTTTTTGGGGGGAGGGGAAAGGGGGGGCAGAGCAAATAAAATATTGACTGTGGCTGAAGAATTTCAAATGGAAAAGTGGGGGTCGACTGGCACGTCATATTAAAGTTCTTAACGAGCTGCAAAAAATGGTGCAAAGAAAACGTCGCTACCTTGCTCCAATCAAAAATGGCGCCCCTTTAAAGTACGAATGTGATACATTCCTCCAAGTCTGTTCCAGGGGGATAAACCGAAAGATACATGTACAGGTTGAAGTCCCTCACTTTAGGAAACGAGGTAAGATAAAATGTACGAGCAAATGGATGTACGAAAGTATAAGGGTCCACGAAAATATCAAGCTTTGTTGTAATGTGCTGACTTGGCAGTGATCTGTCACTTCAGTAAATCAATAGCCTACTTTTGAAAACTACCTTCAAGTTTCATCATGTTCCTTCCCTGAAGTACACATTTCTCTCTTGAGATGCATTTTTTAGATGTGCCACAAATTCACTTATCACTTTATCCACCTGTTTCAAACTTTGTATTGTCACCATTTTGGAAGGAAGCAACGTAACGACGTTTTCTTTTCGCTGTTTTTATTTGATTTTTAAGATCTTTACTAAAAGGTGCAGCTCGATTTTATTTGCCCTACCCCCTTCGTCCCCCCTTCCCCCAAAAAATGCGGGACCTTAATATTGCAACATTTCTTTTACGTGTGTCTTTCAGTTTATCCATCTGGAACATTCTGTCATGTTGTGAACATCTCTGAATCGTTTTCTAATGGCGTAAATGCTTTCAATCAAAGTGCTAAGTCGAACTTTGATGGGGCGCCATTTTTCTCAGCTCGTTAAGGGCTTTAATATGACGTGCGTTGAAGTAGGGCCCCCTGGGGCCCCCATGACTGGGGGTACAGCGATGTCTCTTAATGCCAAAAGATAGAACCCTCAACTCAACCGATGTCCCCAAACGTGCAAGTTTCAATTCTCATCCGTTCAAAGGTTATTCAACCTATCTGGGAGTTTTGGACCACCCTGGATAATACGGAGCAGGCGGCCAAGTCACCCACCGCCCTCGCCATTCAGTCGTACAATCAAGTTTCCCACCCTGTAGTGCCATCTGTTGACGGGATTCGCCTTCAAATTCCGGTTGGGACACTTTTCCAACGTCTTCGAACAGATGGCACCACTTACCAGTCCTGCTGCACCCTTTTTTGGATCATTTTTTGGTATTGTTGGGGTACCAAAGCGGCCAACAGAGTTTCAGTTGTGTGGACTGTGGCATTGTTGGCGTTTGAGCTAAAAAAAAACAAAAAAAAAAACGTGTCTACTAAACCAAAAAACTTTAAAACCAAACTACGATCGGTTATTTGGGCCTCGAAATTGGCAGCCTGATACGATGGAAAGGCGCATTTATTTCCTCAATGTTCACTTCCAGAAAGGAGTTGAATTGTTTTTAAGTGGGCGGCACAATCGTTACTTGCAACAATGTCGCAATGCACGGTACCGAGATGAATTGTTTTAAAGGATTAACTTAAACATGGGATTACTTGCTTACTGAATGCTGGATTTCTCAGTGATAGGTTTTTTTTAGCCTTCAGTCAAACACACGCAGGCGATTTTTCCGGGGCTGCACCAAAGGGAGAATGTCACGGGGCGACGTTTTGGGGGGACACGTATGCGAATCCGGGAGGGGGCAGGAGTGTGGGGATTGGGGGTAAAGTATTTGTGGGGAAGAGGGCATATGTGGGCGCCATTCACATGTTCGGTCTTCGGTTTGATAATTTAAAACCGCATGCGTACTGGCACAACTAGTATAATAGATAATCGTCTAACTGGACAATAATATAGCTTCTGTTTCTGATGTTATTTGTAGGTTGTAGCCGCAGCAAGCGTCTATGCAATTATGCAATTTTCCAGTTAGACTATTAAATCCTCCCTCGCCCCGCAGGTTGCAGGGAACGTTATGTCGAAATTTTGAAATATAAATTCTAAAATAAAAGTAGATGAAGGGGAGAAAGAACTTTTACCGACAATGTTAGTGTTTGAAGACAAAACCAAATTTCGCTACATTGCTTATTTGCCTATTCTTCAATTTTCTCATCCCTTCCTTTCCCCAAAATACTGTAAATTCCTTTCCTTTCTTCATTCAGAAAAATGTGTGAAGAAACGCAAGAAGAAAACATCCGATATATTCCAGCTAAATACTGAGAAATAAAAATTTAAGGACGACGTTTTTTTAAATTACGCTAGAATTCGTATTCTTATTTATTGATTTATTGTGGTGTAACTGATACAGCATACACTTTACTCCCCACTCCCCCCCCCCCCCCCCCCGCCCGCCGATAAAAAAATAGTTTTAGTATTCTTTTTCCCACACTAGAAGAACCTTTACATAAACGAGCATCCACCGTTGCAGTTTCACTGCAGTTGCATTTATTTCGAAAAAGTAAGAGCGCAGCAATTCCCTTCCTCCCCTCCCCCCCAAAAAACCCCG
>JAHWFP010034201.1:0-17172 GCA_023313725.1 Lithobius niger | reverse complement strand
TAGTCAGTTTATTAAGCAAATATCAACGTCGTGCACTTCGTTTTTTCAACAAGAAAATGGTAAACTGTGTCATTAATAGTGACTTATATGTTGTCAGGCGAGCAAAGTCTCCCAATCAAACAAGTTTCTGCCTTTCCTGTCACAGCCAAACTACCGTAGCTGTAAAGACAAAACGTGTCTAGTGGTCGCCATGCTCATATATTTATTTTATCTGGATATCGGTGTTATCGTTTATCATCTTGGCGGGCAACACACTAGAGTGTATCTTGAAACTAATCATATGAAAAAATAAGGTGACTGATGTCCTCAAAATGTAACGAAAGCCAACAACAACAAAAAACGAAATGGACGAGAAAATTAGATTGGTGTTTCCATCGCACAATTACTGAGAAAAAAAATGGATTTCATCAATTTGGACCAAAAAGATCTGATGTCTACCCCAAAACAAAACTTGTTAAGAATTCCCGCCAAACTTTTTCGGCAGTTTGAAGTCGTGATATCAAACGCCAAACTCTTTCGCCAAGCTAATCCCACCGACTAAGACTTCGAACGCTAAATGAAATAATTGTAAATTGCTGTCAGCAATTTTCATATATTTAATTTAACCTTCGAACTATAATTCGGTGGGATTAGCTTGGCGTTTCATATCATGACTACATACGGCCGAAAAGCTTGGCGGGAATCCGTAACAAGTTTTGTTTTGGGGTTACTAACTACTGGCTGCTGGCTACTAGGAACGCTTTTATTGTATCACAAAAATAAATTCTTCCATGCGATGAATAAAGCTGGTTCTTAGCTCATTTTACAGGTATTGCTCTGGAGATGTGCCCTTTTCATAACACCTCTTCTAATTGGTCAAGTGGTTCAGAGGTTAGAGGTTTTTCCTTATTTGCCACAAATTTGCTAATTTTTAGCTGTTTTCAAAGTATAGCGCAAAATGAGGAAACTAATCAAAGAAATATGTTAACTAAAGAGAAAGAAAGTATAATATTAGACAAAGCACTTTCGAGATGTGAAGGTTTGAAGGGCCAGCATATTGGTTAGCTACCATTTAGATATGCAAATCGTTTTTGAAACCTTAGTGATCTATATTCTACCTACTAAGTTTATTTCATTAGCCCTATCTTTAATAACCAAAATAGCATTTGTTGACGGCTGGAACACACACTACTGTGAAAACTGGTGACGGATTCTTTGGAAAATCTATAAAAAAAAAAGTTGCGTGCATTAAGGATGAATTTTACATATTGGAAGGCATAGTAAGTGCAAACTGAGTACAAAATTATACAGCACCAAACGACTAATGGCAGAATTAGGTACTGGGAATAGAACAGTCTGATACGAACTTATAAACAGCAGCAATATTTATAAATCATTCATCAAAATAAAAGAAGAAAGAGGTGAAAACGGATGCGTTTTTACTGCTTTCATTCTAAGGAATCGATAAAGTAAACTTAAACCTGAGAAAAGAAAGTCCCTGAAAGAACATTAATAAAAAACACTATTTTAATTATCGACTTTACACCACTTTAAGACCGAAAAAAAAAGTTTTTTTTTTTTTTTCTTGAGGGTGCTCATTGACCGTCAGAGAAATCTTTTCTCCAAGCTTCCAAACTGGCGAAGTAATTGTGTGCACTAAATTTAAACACAAACATAAACTTTAAGTACAAAAATGTGTGTGGCTCAAAATTTAATAAGAGAAAATAATAATTGCCCTACTGATAAAATAGAGGTCGAGATACACTATAATACCTGCAAAAGATTTTATTGACTTCGTAAAGATGATTTCTAATATGCCTTGGTGTCTACAGAATTTTAAAAAAATGCCTTACAAGTTAAATTAGTTTTATTTTATTGTTGTAGTCTAGCAGTATTCTTTATGAAAATCATTTTAAGCTGCTTTTTGAAGGGGATAATAATTGATGGGTTAACACACATAAATACAAATGTTTAGTTAACGCCCCTCATTGAATTTGGAGACATAGTATTCAAACAGCAAGAAAACACAATATTACAGTGTCTCCACGATTACCGTTTCACTAAAGATGAACGAACGATTCTTATTCTATACTGAACGCAAAGTGACTACTTCAAAATGTGCATTGCCAGGAGCATGGAAACATCTGTAGGAAAGATGAGTTTTGGACAGTTTTAAGGCTTTGTCCCAGTAATGGGCATCACACGAACTTTTGGCCTATTCAAATGCATCCATTTGATGACGAATTATAAAAATATTGGTTTTTCGTGTCCAAATTAAGTCATTTGGCAAATCGATTGATGTATTGATCTTAGGAGGCTCTGATGCTGGCTTGAGTCTAGAAAACGACAGAATATTTATTTTCAATAAACTGGCTATGACTTTATAAAAAAAATCAAGATTATTACATTACTCTTTAATAGTTACAGTACATTGAATCACAGTTCGTAGTTCTCGTTCGTGTACAACTGTTATAATACTCCTGGTATCACCCTCTTGAGAATTGTGTGGGCTGTTTATTTTTAAAGCACTTGGTAGGCATATTAAGGTTTAAGGTAATTCATCATTGAAGTTTATTGCAACAATAGAATATCATTCAGAACTAAATTTCTTGTAAGATCTAAATTTTTGTTATCTTACATAAAAACCTGTAGCCGTGAAAATATACTAAAGCATAACTTACGCGAAGCTTCTTCTTACGTTCAGGTGTCATAAATCCTTTCTTTGCTTTTTTTGCCTTGCATGCCTCTTCTAGACGTTTCCTCACTTCTGCCTTTTTTTTCTCTTTCTCTTCCCTTTTTCGTCTCTCTTCCTATAAATTCACCCAACACAATGTTAGTACTTATTAAAGTATAACAAAAGTAGAATAAGTAGCCTAACTAAAGAGCAGTAAAATATTGGGCTAGCTATATGCTATCTTAATCCAATTATGTAGATAAATTTAACGGGTTAGTGTGAGATTTTCAATTAATATTCTCAAAAAAAATTGAAGATAGGACAATATGTGAATATTATTGTTACTATTGTATAGAATTTGCAACGATTTACTGAATATTTGTTTTATTTACTCCTAAAAGGTAACTTTTTAGCTTAGCTTCGGAAAGACAACTAGATTTACGAGAATTTGTTTTATATTGACCAAGTTTATGAAATGGCAGTTACCTAGTAAACAGCAACGGAATTGTGAAAATGCACTTTTAAAGACCGTCAGAAACTTGTAATTTATGTAAAGAATGCTATTCATTTTTAATCAATATTTATTATGGCTTCTCATTATATCCTTGCTTTAAGAGGAACCCCAACACTTCTATTAGCAACATCCATTGTTCACTTGATTATTTCTGTTGCAAAGAAGAAAGAAAAACAGAAATGTTTACTTTATAGCAGAATCAATACGATAATTTCAAAATCAAGATGTATAACACAACATAATGTTGCGTAATCTATGAAATAGCATTGAAGTTATCGGCACATAGTTAACTAAAAATTAATGTATATTGTTAATGTGATTTTGGGTAGTGCCAAAATATAATAAGAAATAATAATAAGAAAAAAATCTTGAAAGAAATTAAAAGTGAAAATAAATGAAAACCGGCTGTAATAGAAGTAAACTGAAAGAGAATATTTGTAATTAAAAAAGGTCGACAAAAAGTTAATCAACTAAAAAAAATCCGTAAATAACAAGGTATAGCTAAGAAGAAACTGAAAGGGAAAACTATATTCAAGTCTGACGTATAAACTTCAATGTAGCGAACATTACAAGGAGTTAAGTAAACATGGATTTAAATAATTGTGAATCCTTGTACTTTATGAAAATTGAGATGACTGGTGAGAAAGTACAACAAAACAAAAAAAAAACACAAAAAAGCAAACCAAAAAAGAGCCGTAGGGAGTCCAGCAATAGCTAATTCAACACTTGGAGAGACTGGGTTAAAACACCATCTCACCAGTTGCAGTTGAGTCACCACAAGACTGCGTTAGTCGTTTCAGTTTTAATAATATTTACCATACAAGCGCAACGTGGCACAGTGTACAAGTCACAAGCGCGACAATGTCTGGATAGTCGCGTGTTACAAATAAAGTCTCTCTCGAGTTAAGGACAAACAGACTGAGACAAATTACCTCTATACTGTTTTCACTATAGAGAACAACTTATTAGTTCAGGTACTCGTCTCCGTTAGGCACTAAGTAAAACAGTCATGCGCCATAGCAGAGAAAAGAAGAAATAAAATCAAACAAACAAAAATAAAACAAAAAGGAGAAGAAAAGGCACTACCCAAGATTCGTACCACTCATTTGCAACGCATCAACACGACCGACAGACTTTTGGCCAAGGTTGATTGTTGCGCTGAATGGAATTTTCCAATGGTGCAAGCAGCAGTGCAAATATTTTTTTCTCACACAACCGTAGCCTAATGTTGTGGTTTCGCTGAGAATGACCTCAGAAAATAACAATGGCTTGTACCAGTAAATTATTTTCTACCTACCAAATGATTAGGGTATCTGGACTCTCCTAATTTGACTGAAAATGTTGACCTGACCAATGCCTAGAAAGAAGACTCTGGCACAGTCCCAATCTAGACATACCAGTCATGGTGTAGTGAGACACTTTAAAAGCAGACAAATGCTTTGTATGGGAAAACTCTGTGTTCGAACCGGGTAACTTCTGAATGGCAGGTATCGAGAAAATATCCAGAAAAGGCCAGTAGAGATCTCACAGCCACTGATAGGAATGATAAACTTCATCGATGGCTATGGGATCTATTCTAGCCTATGCTTGAAACTCTCAACCCCTACCACCTTAAAAAAAATCCTGGTTTGGATACCCAGTTTTGCTCTCTCCATAATAAATTTTTCTGTTGCTAAAATGTTTAATGTAGTTCCATTACATGAGCAATAATCTGCCTCAGATATATTCAAAGAAGTTCATTAAATATATGAAGCTGTTTCAAATAATTACAGTATATCTTAGTTTGCTTATTTGAGTTTATTTGTCAATTTGGCAACACGCCTAAATGTTAGCTATATGATACAGCAGAAACTAGTGCCATTTAACATAGCTTTCCTATGTTGTCATTTGACGAAAGGTATGTTTCTTGCACGAAACCACGTCTAATGCTTTCTTTTATTGCCACAACAAGTATAAATCATTGGCGCTATCTGGTGTGTTACATTTCCTAGTATAATGAAGTCATAGAGGAAGTCAATTTCTACAAATATAACAGTTAAGAAAATTTTTAAAGTGCAACAGCCTAACCGGCAACATTGTCATAGAATTACAGACAGATAGTGGTAAAAATACTGCTTCCTTATGGTTTTTTTTCTGAAAGTGGGAACTTGCTTCAATATTAAATAAGTGTGATACCGAATAATGATGTACAAAAATGGGGGATAAACTATATGCAAAATGATGTGCAGAAAATTAATGATTACCATACATTTACAACTTGGCAAATGAATTACGTATAAATAATTAGGTCTCTATTTATAGGTGCATAAATAACGACGGCCTATGATAAAAATGCCGGAGATGTTCTATATATTTGCACTGAGGCTCGCTCGGTTAGTCGGAATTGGGAAAGGAATGCAACACATACTTCCTCAATCCTCTTACGTGCCTCATCCGCCTGAAAGTAAAAAGAACACGATACGTACATTAAGTAAAACTAGGTTTAGTAACACTCCAGAACCATATTTCAAAATAGATACACAAGTTTCTACTTTACCGCACTTCTAGCAGGTGGTGGAGCCGGCTGTAAAGAGAAGACAAAAGTTTTAGTTTCGTCAAGTTACTGCTTTCGTAACACCAGATGTTCAAGACGTCAGTAGGCAACGTTTGCACTGAGGGAGTAGCTAGAATATAAAGCTTGTAAGGGGGAAATTAGGCGATTTTACTACTACACTAATATTTTTCTTTTAAATTTACCTAATTATAAATAATATTTAAATAGTCATTGTAGGCCTACAGGTCATTTTATACAATAAGAATAAAGAATTCGAGATTTCCGTATTTGGGAACATTTCTTCCCACAATATAACGAAGTACCAGTTTGGTTGGATGATTATTGTACTTCTCACATGTTATTACATTACATGGTTCACGTTTCTTTGTGGTCTCTTGAAACTATTACTTTCTGATGTATTTTTCCCCTAAGCTTACTCTAGCCTGATTGTTGCTCCTTCACTCTTTACAAATGGGATTGTTGAATCCATTATTTCATCCCTTAATTTTAGGGTCGTCACCTTCACTAATCTTTATTCTACCTCTTTGATTGTCAAGTATTGTTTTTTTTTCCCCCAGTCCACATATGCTGCCATATTGTAGGCCTGACTGGTAACCCTGCCTTTTTGAACTGCTGTAATAACTCATTCATAATCCAAAACGCTTCATTGTGTAGATCCTTTATGTTATGAGCCAGTGACTGCTGTGGAGCAGACTGAACGTACTTATGCAGAAGAAAACGGACGTACACACATAAACAGTAGGAGAATTGACTAAGAGAAGTGACACGTCCCTGAAATGAGAAGTCCCTGAATAAACCATATGGCCGTATAAAGCAAGTTATTGGACGTGATCTACCCGCATCATCTTTCTTGCATTTCAACATCCCCTCTTCATGAATTTGAACTAAACCCTCCAACAAATGTTCGAGATGATGATGAAGATCGATCATCGATGGCAGATGTGCATACCGATAGTCATGAGGATGTGGATTCGTCTCCGGCAGTTTCGTACCCGAAGATGTGTGGATTATTGACCGTCGGAAACCAAATAATAAAGTAAGGAAAATGAAAGAAAACAAGGTAAAAACCAGTGAATACACTGAATAACCAATGATTATACATAATCCCCCTGGCGATGCTGCATGCATCCTTGAAGCTGAGCAAAACGGAAACGTCAACTATGATCCTAACAAGAAAATAAACACAACGAATGTTTAAAAAAAATTAGTGCAGCTCATCTGGAGCGGCTTGAGCTGCTCAATCCGGTTCACTGTAGTAATGCAATGAACAATCTATCTGCGGAAGAAATGTTGATTGTTGGAGTTTCCCATGTGCGACACCTGAACGTACCTAATGTGATCAACACAAAAACTTTCACTATGCCTGGTGCAAGAGTGGAGCATGTGATCACCTGGGTACCAAGCATTATATAAAGGGGGTGAAAGCCAGCCATAAGTGATCTTAAGTACAGGCTTAAACAATGTGGCTAGCGATAGTTTGGACGAACTTGAAACCAAAATTAATCTCATTGACAGAGTGCGTACTTGTAAACCAAGAGCAGATATTGCACCATTGGGCTTTTTCCTTGTTCCATCGAATAGTATAGAATGGCTCAGTTGGATACAGGAAAAAAGCAGTCGCGTGATTAGGGAAGTCTGTATTACAGAGAAGTGCAAGTTTGTTAATTTGTGGAATGCTGTTGAGAGTGACAGGCGATACTTAGTAGTGATAAGCTGCAACTCTCCGATAGGGGTAAAAATATGGTAAGTAAAAGCTTAGATCGTTGTGTAGCTTGTCGGGGAAACTAGTTCCGTGTAATGTGCAGGTTAACGCCAGTTGTGTTGACACAAGAGCCGTTTTCAGCCAAACACTAGCAAACTACTGCAGTGCATGCTCTTTAATGCACGAAGCATTGTGAACAAGTTTGATTTGTTATCTGATTTAACCAGCCAGTCTGAAGTTGATGTGCTTTTTATTACTGAAACCTGGGCTACTAACTCTATTGCAGACTGTCTGGTCACCCCACCTGGTTACAGTATCTTTCGAGGGAACCGGGTGGGTCATGGTGGTTGGGTTAGGTTAGGTTAGGTTAGGTTGCTCCAAAAGTAAAGCCTTGCAGGGTCCATTACTGCCTAGTGAACTTAATGGAACTGATTGCCTTCTAGTAGAGTTTTCTTTACTGATGCCCGTGTGCGCTTTATTCTTGTTTAACATCCACCCACTGACATGTAAGATGACACAAAGTGCTCCCTTTTAGAGGAATACCTTAATTCAATGGTTAACATTAACTACCCTGTTGTTGCTTTGGGGGATTTCAATAACAGTGGGATCTCATGGAAGTCTTTTACTTTCTCTGGCAAACGTGAGGAAGATTTTATAAATGTTTTTCATAACTCATACGGATTTTAACTGCTTGTTGATTTTCCTACTAAACGTAACAATACATTTGATCTTCTTTTTAGCAATTCCCTCGGGTCTGTTTTTAGATGTGCATTCTGCCCCACCCTTCTCCAACAGCCATATTCCACCTCATGTTACTGTGGCATTTTCACTGACTACCGGTTTTCCTGCAGAAGAACCCTTGTCCTCGACGGCATTACCCTAGTACTGATTTTGACAGCAACTGTTTGTCAGGTATGATCTAGTCTTAAATTCTTTATGACCTACCTGATGTTGCCTCCATGTGCGATAGGTTAAATGAGATCTTAAATGACATTTTAGATGACTGTGTACCAATTCATAGCCCCCCCCCCCCCGCCGGCCGTGAAAAAATGATGCTGGCTTGTTCAAGCAATCACGTGACGTTAGGAGAGCTCTTATCAAAAAAACGGAAAGCGTGGAATAATTGGAAGGGTCTAGTAGTGACATGGACCTCTTAGCTTTCAAGGATTTTTCTAAAAATTACTGTGATCCTGGTAAGAAAGCTGCAATGGCAAGTGAACTGTGCACCGTTTCCTCCAGTGACCCTAACCACAAGGTCATTCGCTGAAGGTTGCAGTGCCCACGGCCTATTCCTCCACTCAAGAGTAAAGATGAGTAACGCAGTTTCGACCCTGATGAACGTGCTGAAGCAGTTAACAATGCATTTATTAAGACTTTTATTTGTGATAATTGCCTGCTGACGACTGTTGAACCTCCTAAATATGAAGCTCGCTTTTGTGCACCCACATTTTACTTTGGTTGATGTTAGAAATGCATTGGGTGGTCTTGCACCCAGCGGAGCTGCTGGCCCTGATGGTATTCCATCTATAATTTATTTGCATCTGGCATACGTACTTGCTGAACCTCTCTTTCTGATTTATTGTCGTTCAATGGATGAAGATGCTCTGCCTGGTGAGTGGCTGACTGCTAATGTCAATCCTGTTTTCAAAAAAGGCAACCCTTCCTTACCCAAAAAATTGCCAGCCAATTTCCCTTACGTGTATTGCCTGTCGTATCTTTCAAAAAATTCTTGGGAAAATTATCCTTGACCACCTAAAATCTATCACTCCATTTAATAATCAGTTTGAGTTTCTGCCTGGCAGATCTGCTGCTGCCCAACTGTTGCGTGGCATGGATTTCTGGACTAGGGCTATGGACGAGTACAGTCCTGGCCATACTGTTTATCTTGATTTTGATAGAGCCTTTGACAGGGTATCCCACAAAAAGTTACTTTTTCGGCTACGTTACCTGGGTATTCGAGGTCGCATCTTAAATTGGATTAAAACTTTCTTGACAAATCGGAAGCAAAGGGTTAGAATGGATAATTCCTACTCTTAACTTCGCTGATGTCATCAGTGGTGTACCTCAGCATAGAGTTTTGGTGCCCTTCCTTTTTGTAACGTTCATCGATGCTCTGAGGGAGTGTTCTCGGGAGGAGCTGCTGCTTTTGTTTGCAGACGATTTCAAGGTAAGCCGGACTGTTAAATATGTTGGTAACATGGTTTTCTTACAGGAAACTTTAAATCGAATCTATTTAAACTGAACCAACCGGTCAGTTGACTGGCAGCACCTTCTGGCACAGGACAAATGTCTTGGTATGACTATTGGCACTGGTCCTGAACGTACATACTCTGGGAGTCACGATTAACGTCAAACTGGATTTTTCCAATCACTGTGTGAAACTTGTTGCCTTGGGCCACAGTAAATGTTATGTTATACTCAAATGTTTGCCACACAGTGATTCTTCAACCCTCATTAGAGTCTTGAAAATGTACATCAGGCCTGTTATAGAGTAATGTTCGGTGGTGTGGTCACCTTACTTAAAACATCAAAATAACAGGGGCATGTGGTCAATTTTGGTGTCTATTGTCTAACCGAAAATATATATTACTTGCAATTTACAGCATTCCTTCTTTCAATGCAATCTCCTCCTAGAGAAGAACTTGTTGCTTCCCTGCCACCTCGGTAGCTTATCGTCTGTTCATGTGTGATGCAGTCTCCCTGTAAAAGCGGAGGGACCAGACCTGACTTCATCTTTCGTGCCCCTCAATCGTTACTATGGTAACTTGAGAGGGGAGGTAGGGTGGGTATAGGAAATGCATACTTTCGGTTAGGCAAGAGAAACCAAAATTGACCAGGTGCCCTTGGTATTTTGATGTTTCTATATGCCAACGAAAATATAAATTACCTGCAATTTATTGCATTGTATTATACCTCGTCACCTATGGCGATGATACCATAGTAGCGGGTGCCCTAGCTACAAGCTGGCTCCCCCAGAATTAACAGACTCTGAGAAACAGAAGCGAAGGAGGGGAAAGGGGAGAAGCAGCGAATGGGGTATTCTGTGATCCTTGGGGAAACCTGATCTTGAGCCTAGTGTGAAGGTGCTTTTCGGATGTCCACTTAAAGTCCAAACATTCTCCTGTATACCCATGTCAGTTATCCATTTTTTTTTAAGTAAGGGAAGAGATGAAGGTATGCAACGTTCGCTGTTGTCAAAAGATACAACGACCATTTGATAAAAGGAAATTTAAAAAATTTTAAGAAAGGAAAAACAGGTCTAGAGACCATCGGAGATGCTTTACAGGTTCAGAGGGGCGAAGGACAAAACTACCACAATACAACAGGAGCTGAATTACCTTCAGGTGGCCGTGATGCTATGTAGGCTGCTAGAAGATCGGTCGTCTTGGCAGGGCGAGGTGAACGGCTTGGCTGACATCCGAAGAACGGTTTAACTTGACCCTTGAAAAATGTGGTCGTGTATCCTAGACACCAGAGGATCGTGATGAACGGTGCAGGATGAGTAGAGAGCCGGGTGGCGATTAGACGAATGTAGATAATGGAAGCTCGTTTGTACATAGAGTTAGGAATGGCTGAATGTATGATAATTGGAGAAGCCAAGGGCCGCAAGGTATGTCACGCCGGGGAACGATGGGGATGAATGTTGAGAGATTCTGGCATTAGGTTGGGTGGATGCTGTGTGTGTGCAGGAGGCGTCAGAGTAGGGTGCAAAAAGCGAAGACGACGCACCTGGACGTCAAAGCCACTGGTCACGAAGGCAGCTGCCGGAAGCTGGACAAGCACTTAGGAGCAGTGGGAAGAAGCAGAAGGAAGAGCCTGGAAGATGGGAAGTGCCCAGAACCGTGGCAAGAGTCTTGGGAACTGTGTGGAGCTTCCATGGCGTAAGAGAGAGAAAGTCAGGTGAAGAGGGCTAGACAGGGGGTGAGGGTCGACTAGCCAAGGGCCTGGAGGAAGGCGAAGGCAGTGTCAGTGACAAAAGAGCAGCTTCCAAGCAAAAGAGACAAGGTGAGTGAGGAGGTGTGCAAGCAGCCACATCAGAGAGGGGAGGGATTGAGGCTTAATGGCGCGTCGACAACGTGGTCATTAGCGCCAACCTCAGTCACAGTGCAGTGGTCCGGGTTGCCACTGCACCACACATTACAGAGATGTTATTCAAACCCCTAATCTAAATCTTGTCATACATCTGTACCTCCTGCAATAATTGAAAAACACCGGACAGGAGTACAGATTTATCGCCCAACTGACGTGCAATGTCATGCGGAAGATGGAAACGATGACGAACACCATCAAGATGGCGACAATCAACAAGGAAGTGCAGGACCGTAAGTGGCCGTCGACACCAATAACATTCAGGAGGGTCAACCCCCCGCAAAAGGAAACAGTGAGTAAGTCGGGTGTGACCAATGCGCAAACAGGCCAACACAACCTCATCACGGCGACTGCGGCGACACGCCGAGTGCCATTCCTCGACGGTGCCCTTAATAGCTAGTAACTTATTACCATCCTGTCGTCCCACAAGGTCTGCCAAAAAGCGTGTAACCTCAGACGAGCTGGAAAGGCGTCTGAAGGAACAAGGCTGAGATCCCTTTTGAGAGGGCCAGAAAGGGCCCGTTTCGCTGCAGAATCAGCTTGCTCATTTCCACCAATCCCAACATGGCCCGGAATCCAGCAGAAAAGCACGGTTTTCCACTGGCCAGGCAAGCGGGAAAGCAAGGCTTGGACACGTTGTGTCAAGGGGTTCCGAGGATTGTAATTCGCCAAGGACTCCAGGGCACTCATGGAATTGCTAAAGACAATGAAATGGGTGCCCTGAAGGTCAAGGATCCATTCCACCACCAAACCAAGAGCCAAAAGCTCTGCAGAAAACACAGAATAGCCTGATGGAAGGCGATGGGCAACCGTTACTCCCTTACACACACAAGCACATACCACGCCAACGTCCGACTTCGACCCATCAGTAAACAGCCGCTGATAACCGGCGTACTGGGAACACAGCCGCCGGAACTCCTGCAAGTAGCTTGCTGGTAGAGTGGAACCCTTCGGGAGGGACGCCATAGCGAAAATGAAAATGCCACTTGGGCCACATCAGAGACCAAAAGTGGCGAGGACAACCCGGTAACAGGAGCAGGAGCTGATGCCAGGAACATAGAAAATGACAATGGCAGTCTGGGGAGGAAGAGAGAGGCACTGACAAACGATGAGCGACAACGAATGGCAATGGGCCTGAAGGGGTACAAAGTGCGGATGCAGAGCAGATACATGCGCAGCTTAGGCATTCTGGGCGCAGAAGCAGACAAGCTCGAGCCTATCAACGGGATGCCTGGAACGTATGAAACATGTTGTCTTGAGCCTTGAGAAATCCGTGGAAGATGAACGACCCACTGGGAGGTCGTAGAAGTTGAAGGTGCAAGCCTTATTACCGACGATTATGTTGATGGTTGATCGGTTGACTGCGGAGCAGGGCAAGGAGAAGGAGGCAACGGAGTTGAGCTCGCATGTCGGGCAAGGCGAATATCACAACAACGATTGGGTGAGCATGAGGATGAATCCACAGCAGCCACGACCATCAGGAAATCCATAATGTTCAATCGATGTGGTCAAGATGAACGGTGTCCAAGGACCTACGTGGGTGAAGATGTAGTCTTTCGATATCCGGAGAGTATGGGGAGAGCAACCACATAACATGGCAGCCTAGAGAAGAAAGATGAAACCAGATCTGGTCCCTGCACTTTTATGGGAAAACTGCATCATGCATGCGCAGACGATAAGCTACTGAGCTGAGCATGTCCATCTCTAGGGGGAGATTCCATTGAAATAATGAATGCCATAAATTGCAGGTAATTTTGCAGGAAAATTACATGTATATTTTCGTCAGCATATTGAAATAAAATATATCAATATAATAGAGGTCGTCTAAAGGAAGTTCACCAAACGTCTACCGGGTAACTATGTATGGTAAATTGTATCCGGATCGTCTGCGGGCCTTGTCACTTGATAGTCTGGAGTTACGCGGGATCAAATGTGAATCATAATGCGTTTTAAGTTATCATGTTGCGGCACCTACCAGGGTGGTGGTGGTCCGGTCTTAAATTGCTAAACAAGGGCCATAACTGGCGGATCGATTGGCCTAGACCACATGCAAACCTCAAGAACTACTCATTCTTGCCGAGAGTTGGGCTGGTGTGGAATACACTCTCCCAAAGAATGTTGTTGAAGTTAACAGTGTAGCCACTTTTAAACTACGAACAGGGGGTTGCAACCTTGATAGGTTTTGCACTGTGTTTTAACATTTTTTTTTCTTATTTACTCTTCTTCTCTGTGTATCTATGACAAGGAATTTCGGTCCTGTTTTTTTTTTTGGGGGGGGGGGGGAGGGGCATTGTGTAAGAGGCTTGTTTTTGAGGCCCAGCAATTGCCTTTTCCATGATATTCTTCACTGGAATAAATGTAAATTAATATTATTATTATTTATTTAAATTTTGGAGTAGTCAGAAGGTGGGGCGGCAAGACCCTGGATCCATCTTATAACGGCCTCGACTGAGAAGGAGAGATAACCTGAGACTGGAGTGGGGATAAATGCCTCTTCTTATGAATAGAGGTCATTGGATCGAGTCCCCACACTCTGGCTATGGATGCTATATTTTCACGTGGTAGCAGACCCCTAACAGAGCAGATTGACCCGTCTTCCTTGTCAGAAGCTTTCATATCAGCAGTCCTCCCAAAAGAAACCAAAGACAACAATCCCCATCTCGGACAGACCAAACTTGCTTTGCATTCCGACAGGGACACCATGGCAGAATCATGGGCCTGCCAGTCTCTTTAATTCTTACAAGAGCCAGTGAGGACTACTCTAGTAATCAAAAGGCAAAGTATCTCTTACTCGACCCGAGACGTACTGAGTGAGGAGAGCACTGTTCTTGTGTCAGGTGACCGAAACGGGTATTGCAAAATAGTCCGCCGGATCCACTGGTTGTAACCTCAGCCGAGCTTCATTTATGGAACCAACTGAACAATTCGTGTATTGTATTGATGATGAGGACTATGTCACCAGTTCTTATGTCCAGTTTCAGACTGTGAGACATGCGATGAGAAATTGGGATCGCCTCAGTAATGATATGTCTGGACTGGACCAACATACATCTGCATCTGATCAACTGAGGATATAGACTCTTACATATGATGTGCAGCCTATACAATGTGCATACAAACATACACTTCAAACGCCACTTTGTGTTCACTTGAAGTGTGGCGCACAAGTAAGCGTCCATCCAGTGGCAATTGGAAAGTGTATGTTTATATATATTTGTGTGCATGTTAAATGCTGCCTATGGACGGTTCCATTTGGCCGTGTCAGTATGGCTCAGCGGTGTGTTTTACGCCATTGGTTTCAAAGGTCGTGGGTTCAATTCCCCACTCAGTTAGTCTGACAATTAAGTCCAAAAGGCAACTAAATTGCATCCGTATTTATTTAATACAAACACAAAGTCTGTGGAAGACAGAAACGGTTGCAACTATTTTAAGCTGAGCCCTCACAGTACGTCATATGATACAGCTCCTGCAGAATCCCTGGAAGAGGAATCCATTAGGGATCAGACTACATCAGATACGACTGATGCAAAGACTTATGCACGCCTCCATTTCTCGCAAAACCGGGCCTATTTCATTGGACTATGCTTGCCTTCCTGGATCAGGATGAGGATGATGAGCCAGAATAAGATGACCTCCTAGAATATGCCCAATCACATCCCTGCGAAGAGATGGATGAAAGCTTCATGTCTGGTGGGGGTCAATAGAAACCCCACCGTAACATCCCTTAAAGAAATACGTGACATGAAACGTTCGAGTATCGGCCTACTATTGTGCCTGGAGCAATCGGTAGAATTGCAGATCAGTGCTACTTGCACAGGGTCACCCTTGATTACCGTCTTGGTAATTAGCCTCACCGGTGCGGTTCCTGATCACTGCCGATCCACACTCATCAGACAGCCATCTCCTCCGAGGTTGCCGTGTGCCCGTTGCCCAACCTAACGCTAAGACTGCAACTCAAGCCCGTGCATCCAATCTACTAGCCCCAATACTTTGGTTTTCCGTAACTTGACCCTACCTACGTTCAGGGCTATTCCCTAGGTTCACGCTTCCCGTTTTATCTACTTCACTGTGTTTTTACTAATCCACTACTAGAGTTGGTTTAAATAACCGCTAACCAATAACTATTTTTTACTTAAATTCGTTATTCACAAATAACTGTACTGTACTAATGTAAATAAAAATAAAAAGCGCTCCATAAGGTCCAGGGGCTTAACTACTAACTTTGCTTAGACTCCCTTGTTGAGTTATTCTTTTTTTTTTGTAATTATACTCCTTCATCTGAACGCTACTAAAAACCACTTCATGTGCAGCCGGAGGGGGTGTGTTGGGAAAGCCAGCGTGGACTCTATTTAGCCCCATGTTTTGTTACTACAACGCCTACGTTACGTGTTTTAACGCAAGTTTTTTCTTATATCTAGAACGTGCCTAGCATGTACCCGCGTAGTACGTGTGCAGCAGTAGCCTCCATGCTTTACTCTTCTCTGTAGGTCCTTGATACAATTTTACCTTCTGATGTATTGTAACCCAAAGCTTTCTCTTATCTTATTGTTGTCTCCCTCTCTCTCTACAAATGTCATTACTACTTCTACTTCTTTTACTGCGAAGTCGTGTTTTTCTTCCCAGTCCACATATGCCTCTATTTTTTAGGCCTTACTGGTAATCGTATCTTTTTGGACTGCTATAGTGACTCACTACAGTCCACGACGACTCATTATGCAGATCCATCATGTACTGTAGACCAGTGACTGTTGTGGAGAAGACTAAACGTAGTTGTACAGAAGAAAACGGACTTATACTTAAGAACAGTAGGAGAGTGACCGAAAGAAGTGCCACGGAAAGATTCACTAAAATGTATCATACTGTCGAATAAAGCACGTAATTGGACCTCCTACCTGCGTCATCCTTCTTCCTATTTTGGAGTTATCAAGAAAGGGGGGGGGGGGGAGCCGAGATCCTGAATCCATCTTATAAAAGCCTCGACTGAGTAGGAGAGAGAGCTGCAGCTGGAGTTGGGAGAAACGCTTACCGTCATGCCTAGAGGTCATTGAACTGAGTCCCAGCGCTCTGGCTACGGGCGCTATTTTCTCTTATTGCGTTTTACAATAGAATGTTTGTCCCTATGGGTACTAGTAAAGAAACACTTACACGTACAGATTCAGATGGTGGCTTGACAACGGTAAAAAGTGACATAAAAGTGGTATCAAAAATAGAAATTTCGAATTATTTCTTAATGTAACACCGGAAAAAACTGTAAATTACCTGTACCAAAAGTGAGCATGAACTACACCAAAGTGTCTCACTGAACGATGCAGCCTATAAGAACGATGCATAGGGCACCACCCTCGTTCCAAGCCCGTCAGTCGCTGGCACCACGCAGCGAACGACGCCAGCAGCTTGCGATTGTCTTTACGACGCATGCTCAGCGTAGAACATAACAGGACCTGCGTGCAAACATCACATCCGGTAGGTGATCGAGTACTCCCGCTTGGGACCTTTTACTGCGCAATCGTGAACACCGTCTAGCAGACGAACCAAGGTCAAGTGGAACGATAGTATACAGGAAGGTTGGTCCTTCCCCAGCTCTTAAGTTGTTTTCCCGCCAATACTCCGTGCAACTTGACTATAGTCTGTTCCACATTATGTTTTCAGAAAACTGACTG
>JAHWFP010034200.1:41991-69903 GCA_023313725.1 Lithobius niger | reverse complement strand
TTGAGGGAATTATGGAGGTGGAGCCATAGTCGGCATTCTAGGCCCCCTTCGCCATAACGTTAGGGTTCACGGTCCCTTTCTAAAAACCAGCTTTCTTTCCGTGTTTATTATTATGAACTTAATCTAAACACTTAATCTGCATTTAGACGACGTATTTTCCAGGGTGCTCCCCCAAATACTAGGGATCTACAGATTTGAAGATTTGATTCTAGGTCGGACTTAGAAAACATAGTCTTGACTATTTGTGTGTAATTCCCGCGGTTTGCACCAAATAGATTTATTTCATGTAATTCCCGCAGTTTGCATGTTATAACGGGTTCCCGAGGTCCCACAAACAGTTTCTAATCGAAATTCTAGTTTTTACTCTTCATCCAGTTGTGTGAAGTTTGAGTTGAATTTAATGTAATGTAAAGAAGGCCCGAGTTCTTCACCCGATTTGAGAGGATACCTCAACTCAAACTAACAACAACCTGAGGGAAAACTTCGTTTACGGCAACGAACAAATTTTTTCTCTCTGCACCTGGGCCGTGAAAAACCCCAACTTCAACCACCTGTTACTTCCAAGAAAATGGTCCGATCCGTCTCATCTAAACAGTTGTTATAGCCTCGAACTTTCTCTGTTTTCCCCCGCAAACAGAACCGGAAAATTCCATGTAGAAGTCATTCTACAGCATTTTGAAAAACGCACGAAACCGATGCCGTAAAATCACCGTAGCGCACGAGACGCCATTTTTCGCAACTTGTAAAAAATTGTATTTACGTTTTATTTTTCACTTAGGCATAAAGCCAAAGACATTAGTTTAGTGTTTACTAGGAGGGGCTTCCTCTGCGAAGGTACTTAACCTCGATAATAATTGTACAGATACTTTGTTTTGATATTAAGGTGACGATCTGTAATGCACTTGAGAAATGTCCGACATCCAAACCCCAATTTTACGTCTGCAAATATGTTTAAACTATTTTAAAATGCATTTTAGCATTCGCTGGTAACTTAAAACTTATATTTTATAATAATCTTTTAACGTAATCTTTTGCCATCAACACTACCGGAGCTTAGGCAACATTATATTTACGAATTTTTCCGAGCACGTCTTTTCTGTTTTTACTTAGTTGTTCCTATCAAAACCGACCTGGCTTTCGATTTCCCAAAGTAAACCTGGCTTCCCAATGTAATAACCGAATTTATTGAGATCATTCCTTCAATAGTCGCGATGCATAACATCGTGGTTTAATAAGAAAATAATCCGTTGTAATTAAAGGCCTTTTTCACGTTCCAAACAATGAGTATAACTCTACTGGCCTCTCTCTACCACGCAGTCAATAATTGTTCCTTCAAACGGCACCAAGCAAGCGCTGCCGACTTTTCTATTGTTCTCAAGGCCATCAGCCAACCAGACCTCGTAGCTCTCCTGGTCATCCGCGCGAACTTCTGGTAATGTGTATAAAACCCAGGGCCGTAAAGTACGGGGGGGCAGGGGGGGCAACTGCCCCCCCAAGTTTGAGTTTGGGGGCGCCAAACAATTAAAAACGCTAGCGAGACGGACCTACACAGTAAATAAAAACGATAGTTTTTGAATTTTGAACGAATATTCGAATAATTATCTTCGAAAGAATATGACAAACAATGGCCTCGAGGTAATTTCTTGCTGTTGGACATCCTTCTACGATGATGATATACAATATTTAGCATTTCTACTTTTGCGGTGTACGGGAAGGGGCGCCATTTCTGTGCTACAATGATGATATACAATAGTTAGCATTTCTACTTTCGCGGTGTATGGGAAAGGGCGCCATTTCTGTGCACAATGATGATATACAATAGTTAGCATTTCTACTTTTGCGATGTACGGGAAGGGGCGCCTTTGTACTTTCGCGGTGTATGGGAAGGGGCGCCATTTCTGTGCTTTGCCCCCGGGCGCCAAACAACTTTGTTACGGCCCTGATAAAACCCCAACCCCAGGAGGCAATCGTTAGCACACGCTTATCAGATCTCAAAGCCAGAGGTGACTATGCCAGTCGGTATAGGAGATGTACCGTCCAAATGTTGCCATGCCGGGCAAAGGTAGTTGGTTCGTATTAGACTAGTGTTAGTTTAGAAAATTTAATTTTGGAAACCCCATTCGAAATTTTAGTTTTAAACTTAACCTAACCTTAAGCTTTGAGGGAATTATGGAGGTGGAGCCATAGTCGGCATTCTAGGCCCCCATCGCCATAACGTCAGGGTTCATGGTCCCTTTCTAAAAACCAGCTTTCTTTCCGTGTTTATTATTATAAACTTAATCTAAACACTAAATCTGCATTTAGACGACGTATTTTCTAGGGTGCTTCCCCAAATACTAAGGATCTACCGATTTGAAGATTTGATTCTAGGTCGGACTTAGAAAACATAGTCTTGACTATTTGTGTGTAATTCTGCAGTTTGCACCAAATAGATTTATTTCATGTAATTCCCGCGGTTTGCATGTTATAACGGGTTCCCGAGGTCCCACAAACAGTTTCTAATCGAAATTGTAGTTTTTACTCTTCATCCAGTTGTGTGAAGTTTGAGTCGAATTTAATGTAAATTCTTGTTGATTTTTCCTGTTGTAAAAATCGCCGTGTTTTAATTTAAAAGCCTATTTTCTTGTGACACTAGTCAAATTCAAATGTGATTGTTTTTATATTTTGTCTGCATTATAATAAACCTTAGAGTTTGTAAAACGCTTGTTTTTCTGCTAGTTAGACTAAATGTAGAAGTTATAGATCTTAAGCAAACCACTTAATAATTAAACTTAGAGCTACATTTAGAAACACACACCTGGTGGCAGCAAATACCCCCTTAAAAGTTGTCTAGTTAGCCTACAGTTAGGACAAATGACTCTCTGTTACCCATACTGGGACAGTAGCATACGTGTGCCGTTTTCCGCAAAAGTAAAAACAGCCACCACAACTAGAAGTTAAAGGTCAAAATCATCTTGATGTCGGCGAGGCTACAAGCACCTCTACAGTCGTAGCGTCGGCCGCTACAACTTGCTGGCAGTGGTGGGATGAACAGGTGCTGTTCCCGACAAGCGTTCCCTCCTGCCATGCTACTGCAATTGAACAATATTTCAATTTGTTAACCGCAACTCGGACGAGAGTTGCAAGAAAAAGATGTCTGTGACTCTGTTACTATAGTCACCCGAAAAAAACGCCTGCATTGCCGCTATAAATCAATGCTTCCCCCGCCCCAGTGACAACGCCGTTCCTGGAGCCAGACGACTGGAGACGCAGCTTCACCGAGTGGACGCCTGCCCAGCCGAGATGTGAGCATTAAACCCCGCAATCCTGTGAGGATAGACCAGCCAGCGACAGACAAGGGGCTCCTGCACAGATGACTGCCCGTGGATGAGACAACCATCGCCGCAGTAAGTGATATCCAGAGACGTTCTACTACAACGCCCGTGGAATTCAGTGTCCTCGACCGACGGTGGGACGATTGGCCAGATGTGGACAGACTGACCGCACAGTGATTGTGTTTTCTGGGTAAGTGTGCATAGGACATGCTTTGGCCTGCCAAGCCTAGTGTTGTAGTTAGAAACATTTATGTATTTTAATTATTTATACACCAAAGCTAGGGGTCGTTAATAAGTGTTTTCCATTGCTAAGACCTACTGGATTAAGATGAGAAGCGTTTAAATTCATGCGAAGTCTTAACATAAAGTTAAAATTAATTTGCGGCTGCAATTTAATTCCGTATTTCATTTATACAAGCTGTATTTTTGAACGTAAGGTTAAAATTTCCCGAAATGGCTACTTTCGACGAAATTGTAGAAGGTCTTAAAAACAGGGAGCTTAAGAAAGCATGTTTGGCCTTAGGTTTAGAAGTAAGTGACACGAAAAAAATATCACTTATAGTTTTACGTGATGTAGTTGACGATAACAAAGTTTCTTTAACTGAACTTGCTGACACGCTAGAAAGTGCCATGGAAAGGAGAGATTTAGCCATTCAAGCTAAAAAAGAAATAGCTGTTAAAGATAATCAGTTGTTTTTAAAAGCCAAAGAACTAAAGTTAGAAGCTTTAAAGGTTGCCGATGCGGTTAAACGCAGTGCACTCGAACTTGCTTTAAATAACCAAGAAGCGCAAATTAGAGATCGCTCTAGTGCTCAAGAGCTATTAAAGCTCGATAAGCAGATAGAATTAGCTAGGCTAAATTCTGCTAGTTCTGGACCATCTAGTGGTACAGTATCCCCGAACCCTCCACGAGATCCAGTAAGCAAACCAGGCAAAATTGCCGATGTTGTACGTTTAGTAAATAGATGGACGTCCGACTCAGAAATTAACAGTTTCCTTAAAATTTACGAGAGAACTATGTTAACGCAGAAAATTCCCAAAGAGGAATGGGTGGTAGGCTTACAACCTCTTTTAGGTTCAGTATTAATCCAAGTGTGTGATCAGCTCCAAGATGCTGACATGCATGACTATGAAATTGTTAAGACAAAACTTCTTGATAGGTTTGTACAAACTAAAGAGTCTGTGCAATCTCAGTTTCGTTCCCTAGAAAAATTGCCTGAGCAATTATTACACGATTATGCGTTCAATCTGGAAACCTTGTTTTCCCGTTGGGTCTCACTAGCTAAAGTAAACAAAAGCTATGACCAACTTGCGAATTTAATTCTACTAGAACAATTCACGAAAGCGTGCCCAATTACGCTCCGCAAATGGCTTCCCGACCAAATCAAAACCGGCACTCTTGCCGAGGCAGTAAAACTCTGTGACGAGTTTACAACACGCAATAAACAAATTGCAGCTGACGTTTCTTTGAAAACGAACAAGACACAACCTAGTGTTTAGCCGTCTAGTAATGCTTCTAAAGCATCTTCTAACAACAGGGGTGGTAACAGGAGTTATCAGACTGCAGCTAACCGGCCGGTACTGCAGCGCCCTTACCGGAATCCACTAGTGGGGATTGGGCCAGCGACAACTACGGCTCTTCTAACCGTGAGTTTGACCGTCCACGTGTGACAAGGACTAACGATGGCACGTGCTTTTTTTGTAAACGGCCCGGCCATAGACATGTAGAGTGTAAACTACGTATTGCCCAAGAACAAGCTGATGCAGCTGCAGCAGCTAAGTGTAATTTCGTGAGCAACTATCCTCCCGAAATCGTTTTGTCCAAGCATATCCATGAGTGGTCAGTGAATGGAAATAAATGTTGGTGTTGAGAGACACAGGGTCTACTCACGACGTCATTGATAGGAAACTTGTACGTCCTGATCAATTCACGGGCGAATACTCCCATTGTTCAAACGCTCTTACAGAGCATACTACCACTCATGCAATTGCCATGATCGAAGTTCAAACCCCGTATGGGCCTTTAAAAACAGAGGCTTTGGTCTCAGACCACATGGGAGATCACTTCCAAATGCTTTTGGGTGTTCCCTCCCAGACTATTCTGGAAGAAAAAGGTTTGAAATCGTTACCCCAGTGTTGTAACGCTGTAACCCGTTCACAAACTCGTGTGGACCACCAACTCCCGATAGTGAAACCTAATTATCGTGATATCGACTCTGAAAGTGAAATTGATTCAGATAACGATTCTGAACAACGTGTAGTCACTCCCCCTGAAAACTACACAAGGTTTTGTTAGCCCTAAACCTGAGAGTTTAGACGAAGCCATACTTGGCCCCCAAACAGATCAATTCTCTGAGCTTTTAAACATCAACAAAACCGAATTTGCTAAGTTGCAATTAAATCGCCCAACTTTACAAACTTGCTAGAAGACTGCCGAGATTCCCATCGAGCAGCAAGATGAGAACAAACAGTTCTTCATCGAAAAAGGGTTGCTTTATCGTAGACCTTTTCGACCTTTAGGTAAGCCGGTAATTAAGAACCAGTTAGTGCTTCCTAAAGAATGTAGAAGTTTTGTGTTAGACACTGCTCACGCAAATGCATGGGCTGGGCATTTAGGCCGGTCCAAAACAAAGGACAGGGTGTTATCCAACTTCTATTGGCCCCACTGTTTCACAGATACTGAAACCTACGTCTTGGCTTGTTTGACTTGCCAAAAAAATGGCAAAACAGGGCAAAAGTTTGTTGCTCCCATGGTGCTAGTGCCCATGGACGGTGAGCCCTTCAATAGATACATTGTTGATATTGTTGGACCCATCAGGCCTACTAGTAAGGCTGGCTACAAGTATATATTATCATTGCTTGACCCCGCAACAAAATTCCCTGAAGCTGTTCCCCTCAAAGAGGCTAACAGTCAGAGTGTTGTTGATGCACTCCTGGTAATTTTTTCCCGACCAGGGTACCCGAGCGAGCTCCAATCCGACCTGGGCTCATGCTTCATTTCCGAACTCACAACTTTATTTCTCGAAAAATGTGGAATTAAGTGTGTGAACTCTAGTGTGAACCATCCACAGAGTAACAGCGTCGAACGCTTCCACCGTACGCTCAAGGCAGTGCTGCGAGCTGTTTGTCATGAGCATCCCCACGATTTGGAACGATGCCTTCCAGGAGCCATGTTTGCCCTGAGAACTGCTCCCCATGTGAGCACAGGTTCTACTCCAGCTGAGTTAGTCTATGGACATAACCTCAAAGGCCCACTGGAGCTTGTAAAAAGCCAATGGATCGAGCCAGACGTTCATCCATCCGTCCTGGAGTACATCTTAGACTTGCTTCAAAGATTCAAGTACTCAGGGGAACTCTCACTTGAGAATATTGCATAAAGTCAAGTAAAAAACAAATCTTACTATGACATTAACCCTTGAATGCATGAATTATTTTCTGATACTTTTTTTTTAAGGACCATATGATAGTTGGGTCAGTCGGGGGATTCGAACCAGCATTAGCAGGGTTTGGAGACGAGGACGCTGACCACTACGCTGTTGTTGCTCGCTTTGCTCGTGGTCCCCGGGGACCCCTCACAAAGCTTGCAGTGCGAGTTGGGACTTGGTTTTTTCACGTTTAGTCAGCTGTTACCTGCAGGCAACCGTATGCAACATGGGGTTAATGTTGGAGCAACGAAAAGTTTATTAACCCTTGAATGCATGAATTATTTTGTGATACTTTTTTTTTTAGGACCATATGATAGTTGGGTCAGTCGGGGGGATTCAAACCAGCATTCGCAGGGTTTGGAGATGAGGACGCTGACCACTAGGCTGTTGCTGCTCGCTTTGCTCGGGGTCCCCGGGGACCCCTCACAAAGCTTGCAGTGCGTTTTTTCTCGTTTAGTCAGCTGTTACCTGCAGGCAACCGTATGCAACATGGGGTTAAGGCAGTTGAACGGAAGTTCAAAGTTGGTGATAAAGTCCTAGTACTAAAGCCAGCTAGAGCCAATAAATTAGAGATTTATTGGGATGGCCCTTGCGAAATCTTGAAACGGTTATCTGATACCAACTATCTCATCAAAAAGTCGTTTGGCGTGCAAAAAGAAACCGTGTATCATGTAAACCTTCTAAAGCCCTATCTGCCTAGGGAAGGTGCCAGTAATTTCACTCTCTCTGACGAACGTGATTTATATCACAAGGACCATGTCTGGACAGGCCAGCCTGGTGATGGTCACCTCACTTTTAAAGAAGCCATGTCTCTCTTTAAGAAGATCGGCGATTTAACTGAATCGCAGAAGATTGACCTACTAAATGTCTTTGACAAAGTTAGATGGAGTTTTTTTCGACTCTGCCAGGTCAAACTGACCTTGTTGTACACGACGTTGAACTTGTTGACTCTCAAGTCAAGCCTTGCAAGTATTATCGCCACGCGAAATACGAGCGAGATCTAATTGTTACAGAGATACAGCGTATGCTCAATCTCGGTCTTCTTGTTGAGACAGATTCTCCCCACGGCTCTCCTATGATAATTGTTCAGAAGGAAGTTGCTAGTCCTCACCCAGTAGCTGACTACCGCGAGCTCAACAATAACACAGTCACCAAAGACTACCCCATTCGTAATATTGAGGAGTGTATCGAACGTGCCGCAAAGTGGAAATTAATTTCTATCTTTGATTTGAATCGTGGATTTTGGCAGGTGCGTTTGACGCCCCAAGCTTCCTTGGCTGCCACTCACTACTCCCATAGGAAAATTTGCTCCCCTGATGATGAATATGGGAATGAAGAACGCCCCATTTTGCTTTCAAAAGCTAATGGATAATGTCACTCGTGGCATGGAGGAGTACGTCACCCCTTTTCAGGATGACACTGCTGTTGGTGCTGAAACATGGCCACAGCATCTCGACAATGTCTTGAATTTTCTCACTGCTGTCAAAAAGCCGGGCTTAGTGTAAATGCAAAAAAGTCGCAGGTTGCTTGCAGCAAAGCCACCTTTTTAGGTCACGAGGTTGGCAATGGATCCCGCACACCCTCTGAGGTTAAGGTCCTTGCCGTGCAAAAATTCGCACGTCTCCAAACCAAGAAAGATGTCCGTTTGTTTCTAGGCCTCGTTGGTTATTATCAAAGATATATTAACCATTATTCCGAAATCTGTGCTTGTCTTACAGACTCTTTGAAAAATTTGGAAGGATAATTACAAAGATTGTACGACATGTTTAATGATATTCATTAGGAGTATTCTACGTGGGTTGCAACTTGTTTCCGGTTGGCCCTTCTTTAAGTTTTATACGATATGGTTTTCTTTATAAAAAACTATCAGTCTACCCTTGGGAGATAAAGGATAGCCCTGTTTAGAAGGTTGTTGGTTTTCATCCACAAACCTCCCAGTGTACTATTTTTATGTATAATTTGTTTGGTAACCTTAAACCATTCTAGTGGGAGTAGTTTTACAGTAAATAGAGCTGGTCGTTTACGGCGCACCTATAGTATTCAATTTTCTAACAACTATCGCAGTCTAGGTTAATTGAAATGCGGCGGAGGGTTAATTTCGCAGTCATCCCGGATAAAAAAAATTACTAGACTTGAGCAGAGGCAGAATCCGTACAGGACGTATTACCAGAGCAATAGACGGCCTCATTTACTTGTTATAACGAAACAACAAAATTAACTTTGTATTTCTAGTGTGTTTCTTAACCTTTTAATTTTTGCCCCACTCTCTGCATACTTGTACGATTTTTCTGCACAGAAGCAGCGCGGACAGTATTTAGTTAGTGGTTGGAAAAACAGTGTTCCTAATATTTGTATTTTAACTTTGCTTTAAAATTAATTAAGCCACAAAAACGTTAGTCCCCCAAAAATATAAAACGGCGATTTTAATTTTTGCAAAACCATTGTTCTTTTTAAACCTTGTAAAACGATCCTGGGATAGGACTAAGTATCCCCTGGAGGTGTATTTCCTCAAAACTGGAGATGTATTTTCTCACCTGAGGTGTATTTCCTCAACTGATGCATTTATACCGCGTATTCTTGCAATTTTGATTACAGTGCTTGGCAGTTCAAGTTATTGGCATATCTTGTGTGCACTAACCTTTTTGTTTTAGCTTCTATTGTGGAGTTCGACAGAAACCCCAAATAGAATCTCCTTGGTGGGGAGCTGTAAAGAAGGCCCGAGTTCTTCACCCGATTTGAGAGGATACCTCAACTCAAACTAACAACAACCTGAGGGAACACTTCGTTTACGGCAAGGAACAAATTTTTTTTCTCGGCACCTGGGCCGTGAAAAACCCCAACTTCAACCACCTATAACTTCCAAGAAAATGGTCCAATCCGTCTCATCTAAACAGCTCTTAATAGCTACGAACTTTCTCTGTTTTCCCCCACAAGCAGAATCCGAAAATTCCATCTAGAAGTTAATTTACAGCATTTTGAAAAACGCACGAAACCGATGCCGTAAAATCACCGTAGCGCACGGGACGCCATTTTCTCCACTTGTAAAAATTGTATTTACGTTTTATTTTTCATGTAGGCATAAAGCCAAAGACATTAGTTTAGTGTTTACTAGGAGGGGGCTTCCTCTGCGAAGGTAACCTCGATAATAATTGTACAGATACTTTGTTTTGATATTTCTTAAGTAAATTTAAGGTGTTTTACGATCTTTTACGATTTTACGATCTGTAATGCACTTGAGAAATGTCCGACATCCAAACCCCAATTTTACGTCTGCAAATATGTTTAAACTATTTTAAAATGCGTTTCAGCATTCGCTGGTAACTTTGTAAACGAGCGCCACCGAAAAACGCCTGTTTTTCAAGAAAATTGAAATTTTTTTTTCTTGAGGCATCCAAAATGCCTCGCCGAGGCACATCTGGCCGTTTTTTTGTTAATGGACAGAATCATTCCAAATTTTCAACATCTATAGCTTGCCCAAATACAAGATGCTTGGGGAAGCCCAAATCCGGACTTTCCACCAGGAAGTACCAGTAATTCACGTTTGAAGATCACCCCAAAAACCACATCGCACCTTAAATATGGCCGCCATTACTGAACTCTGTATTTTTGTATTTTCATTTTAAAAGCCCCAAACTCTAGCTTAGTTCTATTTTAGGAGAAAGTCACTAAACCTTGTGCCCATGTACTGACAACCAATTTTAATGTGTGATATTTTTTATTGTGTTTGAACGATCGCAACTACTATGAAAAATTTTCACTTAGATCAAACATTGTCCGTTAACTTTAGGGTTCAAACCTCCACTTTAACTTTATGCGTTTTAGCATACCATCAAGCTAGACTATTTGCTCATTTATTTAGCCTTTTTATAATAATCTTTTGCCCCCAGAAACACTGCCATTAGTCCAAGTAATTAGACATCGGCATTCTACCGGACACGAATTTTCAGTGTATATATGTTTATTTTAGTTCTCCTCTCAGCCCGACTGGAACCCAACCAAACACTACTGATAGCTTGACCTACTATTAAAACCAAAAGAATTCTTACTAAGATCTGTTTCCATGCAATTCCGTAAGTCAAACTGTGCAAAACTTCAAATCTTCACTTTTGCCCCCCTCCCCAGCCCAAAACTAGTTGTGGTGTATAACACTGCAGTTTACCGTTAAAGCTTGTTTAATTTAATAGTAATGTTTTCTGCATTACCCAAAGCACTGTAAGAAGCTTTAACAAGAGCCGATTCACGTTGCAAACATGTAAATATGAAATCCGTAGCCAATAATTCAAAATAGAGGCCTATTTCCGAATGTTCAATTGAGTTAAAACTCAAAACCGGCCTGTCTTTTCCATTTCTCCATCCATACTCCTTCAAACGGCTCTGCACCCAGTTCTTTTGTTCATCCGACTTCTCCTCCCACTTTCTATTGTTCTCGAGGCCCTCAGCCAATCAGACCCCCGTAGCTACCCCGCGAGTCCGCGCTTACTTCCGGTTATGTGCATAAAACCCCAGCCCCAGAATGCATAGTTAGCACAGCTCACAAGCTATAGAAGGGTCACGCCAGTCGGGCGTGGAGACGCCGTGTCCGTGGGATGCCATGCCGGGCAAAATGGCAGTGGTTCGTATGTTTATTGTTAGCTTTTGAAAGTTTAATTTAGGACCCCCCAAGTCTAAATTTTAGTTTAATTGTAACTCAACTCTCTCTAGCTAGGGAATATTATGGTGGTGACGCCTGTAGCGGCATCTTAGGTTTCTCACCCCATAACGTCAGAGTGGTTCTCTTTCTAAAAACCAAATTCCTTCTTATTAATCCAAATAACGGACGGTTTGATCTTTGTGTGGGATTCATTGGTTATTCACTCCAGACGGACTTTTTAAGTAGCCGAGGCTTTTATAATTTGAGGAGTTGACTTAGAAACAGCAACTCTGGGAGTTTTTAAGGCTCTGTTTTATCACTTAGAAACGAAACTGTGAAACGGTTGATCTTTCATGAGTGTTTGAAACATACTGTTTGAT
The DNA here is from genome assembly GCA_023313725.1 of Lithobius niger. NCBI lineage: Eukaryota > Metazoa > Arthropoda > Chilopoda > Lithobiomorpha > Lithobiidae > Lithobius > Lithobius niger. The sequence goes on along the minus strand of JAHWFP010034200.1, from coordinate 58,154 downwards.
AGATTGTCACCAGCCGAGGCTGTTCAATCTTGCGGACGACTCTGCGGAGCGTTCAGTATTGCTTTTTCTAGTCGAAAAACTTAATTGATTGTTCATTCAAAACACAAGTGTCGTTTTGTTGCAAAATCGTGTGAATTGCTACAATGTAAATTCAAACTAGTGCTTTTTAAATAAGTTTGTTTCAAAAGCTCTCGGATAAACATAATGTAAAGTGTTATATTCATTCTCTGTTGTTTAAAATAAAAACCAGGAGTTTTTAACTTCAGTTCGTTTGCTAGTCGATTAACTGTTTAAGTGTAAATAAATATGTAAACCATTTTTAGTTTGGCTCTTGATAAACGGTTAAATTTCCATCGCTGGTGGCAGTGAAATACCAGCAGTATTAAGGTTAGGCCCCTTTAATTTAGGACCCTGCGCTCCATCCCCCATGCTGGGACAGTAGCCCTTGCTGTGCTTATGCCGTAAAATTCGCAATAATCACCGCAACACCTTAAGCTGAATCTCCGTGTCAAACCAGGAAACCGGAGGTGCTACAAGCACCTGAGCCGTCGTAGCGTCCTCCGTTACAACTTAAAACTTTTATTTTATAATAATCTTTTAACGTAATTTTTTGCCATCACCACTACCGGAGCTTAGGCAACATTTTATTTACGAATTTTCCCGGACACGTCTTTTCTGTTTGTACTTAGTTGTTCCTAGCAACCGACTTGGCTTTCGATTTCCCAAAGTAAATCTGGCTTCCCAATGTTAAGTACCGAGTTTATTGAGATCATTCCTTCAATAGTCACGATGCATAACATCGTGTTTTAATAAGAAAACAATCCGTAGTAATTAAAGGCCTTTTTCACGTTCCAAACAATGAGTATAACTCTACTGGCCTCTCTCTACCACGCAGTCAATAATTGTTCCTTCAAACGGCACCAAGAGAAAAATCCTTTGCGCTGCCGACTTTTCTATTGTTCTCAAGGCCCTCGAAGCTCTCCTGGTCATCCGTGCGAACTTCCGGTAATGTGTATAAAACCCCAGCCACAGGAGGCAATCGTTAGCACGCGCTCATCAGATCTCAAAGCCAGAGGTGACCGAGCCAGTCTGTATAGGAGATGTCCCGTCCAAATGTTGCCATGCCGGGCAAAGGTAGTTGGTTCGTATTAGACTAGTGTTAGTTTAGAAAATTTAATTTTGGAAACCCCATTCGAAATTTTAGTTTTAAACTTAACCTAACCTTAAGCTTTGAGGGAATTATGGAGGTGGAGCTATAGTCGGTATTCTAGGCCCCCATCGCCATAATGTCAGGGTTCACGATCTCTTTCTAAAAACCAGCTTTCTTTCCTTGTTTATTATTATGAACTTAATCTAAACACTAAATCTGCATTTAGACGACGTATTTTCTAGGGTGCTTCCCCAAACACTAAGGATCTACAGATTTGAAGATTTGATTCTAGGTCGGACTTAGAAAACATAGTCTTGACTATTTGTGTGTAATTCCCGCGGTTTGCACCAAATAGATTTATTTCATGTAATTCCCGCGGTTTCCATGTTATAAAGGGTTCCCGAAGTCCCACAAACATTTTCTAATCGAAATTGTAGTTTTTACTCTTCATCTAGTTGTGTGAAGTTGAGTTGAATTTAATGTAAATTCTTGTTGATTTTTCCTGTTGTAAAAATCGCCGTGCTTTAATTTAAAAGCCTATTTTCTTGTGACACTAGTCGAATTCAAATGTAATTGTTTTTTTTTATTTTGTCTGCATTTTAATAAACCTAATAGTTTGTAAAACGCTTGTTTTTCTGCTAGTTAGACTAAATGTAGAAGTTATAGTTCTTAAGAAAACCACTTAATAATTAAACTTAGACCTGCATTTAGAAACACCCACCTGGTGGCAGTGAATACCCCCCTTTTGTAAAAGAGCGCCACCGAAAAACGCTTGTTTTTCTAAAATTTAAAATTTTTTTTCTTGAGGCACCCAAATGCCTCGTCGAGGCAAATCTCGCCGTTTTTGCAATAATGGTCCGATTCTCACAAACTCTTCGACATTCAATAGCCTGTCCAAATACAAGACTCTTGGGGAAGCCCAAATCCGGACTTTCCGCCAGGAAGAACCATTAAACTACGTTTGAAGACCACCTCAAACCCACCACATCGCACCTTCATCATGGCCGCCATTATGAAACTCTGTACTTTTGTATTTGTATTTTATCCTTTTCCTTTTAGGGCAAAAAGCCCGTACACACTAGCTTAGTGCATTTTAGGAGGAGCTTCCTCTGCGCAGGTACTGAACCTCGAGGATTTGTACAGACAACAATTTGAAGTGTGATACTTTTTGTTTGTCGGCCGCAATCCATATGAAAAATTTCCACAACGATCAATTTTAACTTCCAAATTAAACGTTAAGCGTTCCCGCTTACTTAATGCGTTATAGCATCCTACTAAGCTAGTTTATTTAACCACATTTATCCTTTTTTTTTATATATTCTTTTACCCCCAGAAACGCTACCATGTGTCCAACGTAATTCGACCTGGCATTCTACCGGACGCGAATTTTCAGTGTATATATGTTTGTTTCAGTACTCCTCTAGACCCGACTGAGAACTTTCAAACACTACAGATAGCTTGATCTACTATTAAAAACCAAAAGATATTTATAAAAGATCTGTTCAAACCCAATCCGAAAGTCAAACTTTGCAAAAACTTCGAATCCTCAATTTTGCCCCCCTCCCCCGCCAAAACTAGTTGTGGTGTGTAACACTGCAGTTTACAGTTAAAGCTTACAAAATTTAATAGTAATGCTTTATGCATTATCCAAGCCAAAGTATTAAGCTTTAACAAGAGCCTATTCACGTTACAAACATGTAAATATTCAATCCGTAGCCAATAATACAAAACAAAGGCCTATTTCCCAATGTTCAATTGAGTAAAACTCAAAACAGGCCTATCTTTACCGTCTTTACATGTCCCTACTCCTTCAAACGGCTCTGCACCCAGTCCCTTTGTTCAACCGACTTCTCCTCCCACTTTCCATTGTTCTCGAGGCCCTCAGCCAATCAGACCCCCGCAGCTATCCTCGGCGTCCGCGCCAACTTCCGGTATTGTGTATAAAACCCCAGCCCCAGAACTCAATCGTTAGCACAGCTCACAGATCTCAAGCTAGAGAAGGGTCACGCCAGTCGGGAGTGGAGACGCCATGTCCGGAGAATGCCATGCTGGGCACGATGGTAGTGGTTCGTATGTTATAGTTTAGCTTTTGAAAGTTCAGTTTGGGCCCCCCATATTCTAAATTTTAGTTTAAAAACGTAAACTTTAACTCTAGCTAGGGAAAATTATGGTGGAGACGCCTGTAGCGGCATCTTGGGTTCTCTCTCCCCATAACGTCAGAGTGGTTCTCTTACTAAAAACCAACTTTTCCAGTTTATTTTAAATGGATCTTTAATCTAAACTAAATGGCAGTTTCATCTTTGTGGAAGTCACATTGAAACAAACTGATGCCTAAGTGTAAAATTGCTGGGCTTTTTATTACTTAGAACAGTTCTCGAGGGAACTAAAGGAGGTTGATCTTTTTGTACTTGGAAAACTTAGAAACATACTGTCGGACTTTTATCAGTTGCGGCTCTTGAGTCTTGTGGGTGTCTCCGGGAGCACCTAGTATTACTTTTTCTATTGTGAAAATTTAAACTTTTACTCAAACACAAGCGTTGTTTGTTTGAATTGTGAATTGCTACTTTTGTAAATTCTACTTGTTGCCTATTTAATTAATTGGTAATCAAAAGCTTTCAGAAGCAAACCTTAATGTAAAGTGTACTTTCATTCTCTGTAGCAAAAATAAAACCAGGAGTTTTAAGCTTCAGTCGTTTGCTAGACTTGATTAATTGTATTTTAGTGTAAAATAAATATGTAGCCCATCTTTAATTTTAGCTAGTAAAACAGTTAAACAGTTAACAGTTAAACTGTTGGTGGCAGCGATACCGACAGTTTAAGGTTAGGCCCCTTTAATTAGGACCGGCGCTTCATCCCCCATGCTGGGACAGTGTCCATGCTGTGTTGAATAACGTAAAAAGTCGTCATTAACACCGATTAACTTCAAGCTGAAACGCCACGTACACCAGGGAAACCGGGGGCGTTACAAGCACCTAAGCCGTCGTAGCGTCCGCCGTTACACTTTAAAGTTGTCTAGTTAGCCTACAGTTAGGACAAATGACTCTGTTACCCATACTGGGCCAGTAGCATACGTGTGTTGTTTTCCGCAAAAGTAAAAGCCGCCACCACAAATAGAAGTTAAAGGTCAAAACCATCTTGATGTCGGCGAGGCTACAAGCACCTCTACAGTCGTAGCTTCGGCCGCTTCAAGACTTAGACAATGTGTTTGGCTATTAAACAGTTGCAAGATGGGGCGTTTCTGTCCATTAATAAAAATTTGGCGAAAGGTATAAGACCAAGTTCTTTTTGACGTTTTGAAGCGCTCAAGGAAAAAAAATGTTCCACGAGTTTTTTGATCTTTGGAGGTCATGTATCCTCTCCAATCGTTTTTCGGCAAGCCGACATTACACGGCACATGAGGTAAGAGCAATCTCCACATCATGGACCCAGCACAACGCCACCCCTATAGAAAAAATCCTGGCAGCAGCATTCTGGCGTCATCAATCAACCTTCACCTCCCACTACCTGAGGGACATGTCAAGGGAAGAAACAGGACTACACCGGCTGGGACCAATCGTCGCAGACAGAATTGTAGTCAAGCCCCCTTAAGCACTCAGAACGAAACAGAAGCAAGCCATCCATGAAGGAAGCAAGACCTATAAACAACGGTCCTTTTCAGGACCACCGATCCCTACGAAAGAGTTCCAAATTCCTGTTTCCACACTGTTCTGAATAAAGTGCAATTTTTTCTCTTCCAGATAAAAAATTTTGGGGACTAAGCCTGCTTGCATCCCGGGGTGCCCGCCACCAATTTTGACGAGGTCAACTGATAATGCTAAAATTATCAGGTTAATATGTTTTAGCAATAAAGAAAGAACAATTTGCCGGCCCCCAGCCAGGCCGGCTAAAAATGGTTTCTTTTTGCCTAAAACATACTTAACCTAACTCCTGCCCTACCTCCCCTCTCGAGTCACCGCCTGACATATTGAGAGTAAAATAAATGCTGAAAGCGTCCACGCTCTCGCTTTTATAAGGGAGGACTGCACCGCACATGCGCAGTGTGTAACGGCGGGTGCTACGACGGGGTAGGTGCTTGTAGCATTGCCGGTCGTCTGGTGTAACTGGATCTTTCTTACTATTACTTTTGGTACTTTTCGGTTCAAACAAGCACAACTGCTACAGTCCCGGTGTAGAGAATGGAGCTACTAATTTCCTAATATTGTAGGCTAACAGTAATAAAAAGTGGTAACGCTGCCATCAAGGTGGGAAATTAGGCTAGCTAAGTTGAATTTGAAGAGAATTATCTTAAATACTAACTTCTAGCAACAACGAACTTTGAAACCGACGGGCGTTTAAAACTCCTGGTTTTTATTTTAGTGAAACATGTTAAAACATTTGCACTTTACACAATTGGTAAAATTTACACCTTACTTAGGTTAAATAATTGACACGGGGAATTTACATTAAATTCGACACAAGAATTTGGCTTAGTTCAATTAAAACTTTCCAACAGAAAAAGTGATTTGTATAAGCACAAGGGGATTTCGCAAAAGAGCCCTCTAAATTACAAACAGTCTCTGCTGACTTATAATAGTAGACCTGTTTTACAGTTATGTTTCAAAGTGAATTAATAAAGCATTAAACCTCCTAGAGTTGCTGTTGATAAGTCAACTCCTTAAATTACAGAAGCCGCAGCTACCTATAAAGTCGATTCGAGCTATTAATCAATGGAAACCCCACGAAGATCAAACCGTCCTTTGTTTACTTTAAACTGCGTTTAAAAAAACATAATAACGAAAGCTGGTTTTTAGTAAGGGACCGTGAACCCTTAAATTACGGCCGCCAACGTCCGAAATGCCGTTTGGCTTGGCGCACCATTAGTTTACCTTCTAAAGCTAAAGGTTAAGTTTAACATTAAACTATAAATTTTGACGTTAAAGACCAAAAAATAAACCTTTAAAGTTAAACTAAGTAAAATACGAACCACTACCTTTGCCCGGCATGGCAACAATCGGACCTCGGCATCTCCACTCCCGACCGGCGTAGCGACCTCTAGCTTTGAGAATCCTGAACTGTGCTCTCCCGAGCCGCGCTCGGAGCTGTGCTAACGAGTGAGTCTGGGGCTGGGGTTATATACTCGTTACCGGAAGTTGGTTTGAACATCGGACATTTTTCATAAATAAACGAAGTCGTCACCTGTTACAAATAAAAAATATCGAGTGTTTTCAACATCTACAACACAACTAAGCTGGAAAAGTGTTTTGGCTTTATGCCTAAAGGAATAATGTACAATATTTACATTTTTAATGCGAAATCACCATATAGACGATTGTTCTTCTGGTGTGCAAGAATACTGCCCTCAGGTTTTTTCTTCAGTGGTGTTAAGGTGTCCTCACCACGAGCGTCTGATACGAGACCGCGTTTACAAGTGGGACATGCAAGCAGGCGCCTACCCACCGGAAGAAACCTCCAGGAGAACATCACATTGGGAAATGTAATGCTAAAATTATCAAAGTATGTTTGCAGCAAAAAGAAACCATTTATAGCTGGCCTGGCTGGGGGCCGGCAAAATGTTATTTTTATCATTTGAGGCAATTGGACGTTTCTAACTTAATGTTTTGTTTCAGTTTGAAGGGAGAAAATATTGCGAGCATGATTTCCATGTATTGTTTGCCCCATGCTGCGGCTGTTGTGGTAAGATATGAGAAATCATTTTTTTTCTTTATGCCTTTCTTTCTCTTTACTTTCTTTCAAATAAATTTCCAAATATTTTGTATTAAGGTACCTTTTTTTTTTAAATAGGGGAATTTATCATTGGGAGAGTCATTAAGGCCATGAACAACAATTGGCATCCCAATTGCTTCAGGTGTGAAATCTGCACCCTTCCTCTTGCTGACCAAGGTTTCATTAAAAATGCAGGCAGGTTCGTAAACAACAGATCGTTTTTATTTATCAAGCCGTTCATCATGCCAGTCATACATGCTAAATCTACCAATGTGTCTGGTATCCAGAATGTGAAAGTGTCTGTTCTGAATGTAAAATTGCCTGATGAAAAGTGGTTTTTATAAGTGTGAAGTGCACAAAAGTATTATGTGATTTGTCAGATTTTTTCAGATGATGTCAGTTTTGTCAGGTAGCTAGATAGCAGGATACGGTTGATTTTCATGTATGATGCCAGTGTTCTTATAATTGTGAGTGTTTGCATAATGCCATCATTAGTGGTTGGACAGTATAGCGTACTAATTTGGCCAAGCATTGTCAAACGTTTGTTTAAAGATATTCTAACTACACCTTCGGCTCATATTACATATGTAAGCTAGTTAATTAAGGTAAATGAATTTTGATTCATTTCTCAGTAAGGTTTTTGTGTTATTTCATAAACATTTATACTTTTAAAAATGCCTGATCATAGTCGTCATACATCAGTCTCAATGTAACAGGTAGCATTCATTTGGTAAACAGTAATGGCGTTGACTATTGACTTTTTTGTGCAACTTTTTGAGTTTGGAAAATAGCAAAACAGTTTCGAATATGATGAGAGTTAACGGAATCACCTTCTAATTCGCTCGACATGATACACGCTCAAGTCTCAAAACAACGAAAACAGTAAATATTTTCGCGAAATTTCGACAGCTGTTTTCGTAGGAATTTCTTCGTAGGAATTTTTCCTGCTGTCTTCTTCAGGCAAATAAAAGAAAAGTTTTCTTATAGTTACATCACATTGCACTCGTGTAAGCGATAGATCGAGCAGCACGCGACCATAGCCTCCCAGTAAAAGGCCCTTCACTACCCGTTCGGCTTGCCCTTCCACCGCGCTCTCAGTTGTACTGGGGAGTACAACGGGCACCAAGCAACTGAGAACAAAGAGCATTCCAAACAATGACAGCATGCTCGGACCTACCAAGCGGTGGGGAGTAGTCGATAGCATCAATCCTGGCATCCTCAGTAGAAAGCAGAAGATCCAGCAATGACGGTTGACGAAGGCCGCGAAAATGAGTAGGATCCAGAAAATGTTGATGCAGGAAAATGGTCGTCGAGAATATCAGGAAAGCAACCGAGCCAACATCTCGCTTTAAAAACGTCTAGATTCATACTCTGGAACGTAGCAGACGACAATATTTACGTACGGAAGAAAATACGCAATATTCCAGACAGACAAGAACGATATAACAATTCTTGGCGAATTTTCGATAGTCAATTTACTGTTGATGGAGAAACCTAGCTATCTAACCCTTCAATCTTAATTCCTACTGGATGCTCATATTAGAGGCCATCTGAGAAAAAAGTGGAATCACGGCCTTCAAAATAACGGAGGCAGTACAGAGCGTCGCACACCTTCCTTGTACATACCTTGTAAATATCAGAGGCCAAGTTAACGTTAATTTCGAATTCTAATGGACTGTAAATAGGTGGTAGTGTTTGGAGTTTTATTACGTGCCTGAAGATAATAGTTGGCTTGGTTTCTCCATCAACAGCAAATTGACTATCGAAAATTCGCCAAGAATTTTTATATCGTTCTTACCTGCTGGAATATTGCGTATTTTCCTCTGTACGTAAGTAATGTCGAACATTTTGCTTGTTCCAATCAATCTCGGGATAGTTGAAATCGCCACACATTATGATTTTACGACCGCCAGTTGCAAGCAGACTGTCCCCGAGAGCCTTGAGAAACAATGCATGTGTGCCTTGGAATAAACAACTTCGAGGTGCATGATATACATACCCAATAGCAAAACATGTAACACCTATGTTAAAAGAGCACCAAAGAATATCCCAATCTTGATGGGGACTGAGGGTAGTCGAAATAATAGCCGGGTTGAACACTTCGGAATACAAATCATAACACCACCCTTAGCTCTACTGGGCCTGTCAACGCGGAAACAGTCGTGGGTAAAAAGTCCGCCTCGGTTGGATGAAGGTTTGTTTCGGAAAGGCATAAAATGTCATGTAACGGCGGATGTTAAGACGGGGAAGGTGCTTGTAGCAAAACCGACAACATGGTTGACATTGTGTAATGGCAGGCCGCCGAAAAACCTTCGTTTTGCAACGAATACTTTTTTTTTTCCTCGAGCACAAAAACGCAAAAAGACCTCGGTGTTCTCCCTTCAGCCACTTTTTTAATAATGAACAGAAACGGCCAAACTTTTCAACCCTTAATAGCCTGGAACAATATCTACCTCTTGGGGAAACCAAAATTTGAAAATTCCATCTATAAGATTCAGAATCCACATTTGAAATACATTACCCGGCTTCCCGCCCTGTAACGGCAGACGCTACGACGGCTTAGGTGCTTGTAACGCCCCCGGTTTCCCTGGTGTGCATGGACTTTCAGTCTAAGGTTCAGCAATGATTATAACGACTTTTACAGCATGGGGGATAGAGCGTCTGGTCCTAATTAAAGGGGCCTAACCTTAATACGGTTGGTAATCACTGCCACCAATGGTGGAATTTAACTGTTTATACTAGCTAAAATTAAAGATGGGCTACATTTCTTACTATCTGCAAAATACTTACCTCCAGTCTACATGCTAAATTCGTTTAATTTTGCTTTTCCCATGCTCAACCAGCCTTAAATCTTGAATTTATGAATTTCAGCGTCAGTTGCCCTCTTTTCCCGCTAGGCTCGCTACCAGCACTGGCGCTGCAGCCGCCTACCTCTTGGGGAAAACCCCATTCGTTTTTGAGCACGCACGAGTGAGGTCGTGCGTTTTTTTTCCCAACAAAGAAACATGGCCGACCACAATAGTGAGAACGAGCTTACTAGGATCGACGATCTACTAACACCCCGACGCCACCCGATGGACAAAGAAAGAGATCGCAGTTCGCCGGTTCGCGATTTTTCACCAGGCTTCTCCGGACATCGCCGGACATCCCCGTACCTCCACGGATTAACACTTTTCACTGGTTTGAGTGGTTCTCCCGCTGGTCAGGGAACAGGAATTTTACGAAGAAGGTGAAGACGATTATGAGGATGAACAGTTCTGCCAAGACCACCTTACTAGGAGTAACTCAGCCACACGTAAACGGGAATGCGATCGTGGTTCCCTATCGCCGGAGGCAAAACGGAAGAAGGTGGTGTTCAACGAGGATGATGTTTTCATGGAAGAAAGAAGCTTTGGGGATGAACAACACGATCAAGAAAAACAATGGCGGGAATCGGTCGCAACGAGGACCCCCCCCCCCCCCTCTGGAATCGACCGACAACGACGACCCCTTCGAGGAAGGACCTGGACTCATCCATTGGAAACAATTTGCTGGTTTCGTGTTCAAGCACCTTAAGGAGACCAGGTTTTGCAAGGAAGCGACCCCAGTGGAAATTAATCCGGACGACCCACCACTTGAAACGCTCACGAATTCGGGAGCGACCAAGGACCCACCCCTTCACCTTCCTCAGTCGGCGGTTGGATTCCGTCAGTTGCTCAACGCGGTATCCCTCACGCGGAAGAGCGGACAGCCTATTTCGATTTCTAAGCCTCTTCCTCCCCACGACCCAGCTTTGACAAAATTTTTCTTCAGGTCAACGGGAAAAGGTGCCCCATCCAAGAAGCGGTATTCCACCTTCCCTGAAGCGGAGTACTTCCCAGAGAAAATGAACCTTGAGTTAGATTCTACCATCCGGACCCCACAGTTCATCCGTACACCAATGCAACAATTCGACGAGGATGAGGTGCTGCTGCATTGCAGCATTCGCGCTAATTCACATGCGGAACTCGCCTACTCTGCATCTACGGCGGCTCTCAAGAACCTCGTGGCTAAAGTCCCCTCTCTCACGGAAAATCAGACAGTGAAAGAGTGCCTCCACATGATGAAACGAGCCTCATCGTTTCAGCGGGACAGCCTTAACTGGTCGTCACGACTCCTTTTAAACTCAGTGTTTCGGAAAAGGGATGCACTACTTGAAACTGCATCAAACATCCCCACGGACGTAGCAGGCCAATTAAGGTTGGCACCAATTCACAGTTCGACGGAAGTGTTCGGCGGCAAACTCCTTCAACTAGCCCCAGAACTGAAAGAGAAGACCAAACCGTCTCATGCAGGACTCTCTGGTGCCAGAGGGAGTCGGATTAGGACCAGGCCTTCGAGCAGGAATTTTCCCAACTACCCGCACTACCCCCAAGAAAGTAGGGGGAGGGGATTTGGGAGAGGAGAGAGGAGAACTGACCTGCAGCCCTTTCGTGCCATTCCCGGTCAACAGAGAGGCAGAGGACAACAGAGAGGACGAGGCTCTGTAGCGGCCGAAGCTACGACTTCTGAGGTGCTTGTAGCCTCGCCAACATCAAGATGGTTTTGACCTTTAACTTCTAGTCGTGGTGGCGGTTTTTACTTCTACGGAAAACAGCACACGTATGCTACTGGCCCAGTATGGGTAACAGAGAGTCATTTGTGCTAACTGTAGGCTAACTAGACAACTTTAAAGGGGGGTATTTGTTGCCACCAGGTGGGTGTTTCTAAATGCAGCTCTTAAGTGGTTTTCTTAAGTATTATAACTTCTACATTTAGTCTAACTAACAGAAACACAGGCGTTTTACAAACTCTTAGGTTTATTAAAATGCAAAATAAATATAAACAGTTACATTTAAAATCAACTAGTGTCGGAACAAGAAAGGCTTTTACATTAAAGCACGGCGATTTTTACAACAAGAAAAATCAATCTGAATTTACAAGAAATTCGACTCAAACTTCACATTCAGAGTGAAGAGTAAAAACTACAATTTTGATTAGAAATGTTTGTGGGACCTCGGGATCCCGTTATTACATGCAAACCGTGGGAATTACATGAAATAAATCTATTTGGTGCAAACCGCAGGAATTACACACAAATAGTCAAGATTATGTTTCTTAAGTCCGACCTAAGATCAAGTCAACAAATCTGTAGATCCTTAATATTTGGGGCTTCACCAACAAATACGTCTTCACTTGCAGATTTAGTGTTTAGATTAAATTCATAATAATAAACACGGAAAGAAAGCTGGTTTTTAGAAAGGGATCGTGAACCCTGACGTTATGGTGATGGGGGTCAAGAATGCCGACTATGGCTCCACCTCCATAATACCCTCAAAGCTTAGGTTAGGTTAAGTTTAAAACTAAAATTTAGAATGGGGTATTCCGAAATTAAATTTTCTAAACTAACACTAGTCTAATACGAACCAACTATCTTTGCCCGGCATGGCAACATTCGGACGGGACATCTCCTGTACCGACTGGCGTAGTCACCTCTGGCTTTGAGATCTGATGAGCGTGTGCTAACGAGTGAGGAGAGCGGGGGCTTTTTATTCTAGTGACCGAAAGTTCGCGCGGACGACCAGGAGAGCTACGGGGTCTGATTGGCGGAGGGCCTGGAGAACAATAGAAAAGTCGGCAACGCAAAGGCTTTTTGCTTGGCGCCGTTTGAAGGAACGATTATGGACTGCATGATAGAGAGAGGCCAGTAGTGTTATACTCATTGTTTGGAACGTGTAAAAGGCCTTTAATTATTATTGATTGTTTTATTATTAAGCCACGATGTTATGCATCGCGACTATTGAAGGAAAGATCTCAATAAATTCGGTTATTAACATTGGGAAGCCAGGTTTTATTTTGGGAAAACGAAAGCCAAGTCGGTTTGGTAGGAACAACTAAGTTAAAACAGAAAACACGTGTCCGGGAAAATTCGTAAATTAGGATGTTGACTAAGCTCCGGTAGTGGTGATGGCAAAAGATTACGTTAAAAGATTATTATAAAATAAAAAGTTTAAGTTACCAGCAGATGCTAAAATGCATTTTAAATAGTTTTAAACAGTATTTGCAGCCGCAAAATTGGGTTTTGGATGTCGGACATTTCTCAAGTACATTCATGATCGTCACTTTAAATCTACTTAAGAAATATCAAAACAAAGTGTCTGTACAATTAAATATGAGGTTAAGTACCTTCGTAGAGGTAGCCCCTCCTAATAAACACTAAGCTAATGTCTTTGGCTTTATGCCTAAGTGAAAAATAAAAGGTAAATACATTTTTTACAAGTAGCGAAATATGGCGTCTCGTGCGCTACGTTAATTACGTCTTCGGTTTCGTGCGTTTTTCAAAATGCTGTAGAATGACGTCTCGATGGAATTTTGATGTTCTGTTTCTGGGGGAATACTGAGAAAGTTCGTGGCTATTAAGAGCTTTTTAGATGAGACGGATCGGTCCATTTTTCTAGAAGTTACAGGTGTTTGAAGTTGGAGTTGTTTTTCACGGCCGAGGCGCCGAGAAAAAAAAATTGTTCGTTGCCGTAAACATGACCCTTACAGAATGTAAAATAGTCTTTGAAAAATTTTGGCAACCCTTGCACTAAAATCAGTCAATCATCACACTGAATCTAGGTTAGCATTATATGGAAAGTACCATTTGAAAGACCCTTGCTTCAGCGATAATACATGCTAGATCTCGGTGATCTTTTGATTATTTAATGAACCTGTGTTCATGATAAACAAGAAACGAAAAAAAGCCGGTTTTTAGAAAGGGGACCTTAAACCTTTAAGTTATGGGCATCCTAGACCAAAATTGCCGATGGCGTTTTGACTACCCATAGTTTTCTTCAGAGACAGAAGTTAAGTTTAAAATTTAGGACTAATAATTTAGAAATGAAGTTCCGAAATAAAATTTACTAAAATAAACTAGTTACCCTTGAACCACTACCTTGCCCGGCATGGCAACACTGGGACAAGACATCTCTCTGCTCCGACCGCCGTAGTGACCTCTAGCCTTTGAGTTTTGAGTTATGCTAACGATTTTCCTGTAAGGGCGGATGCTACGACGGGGTAGGTGCTTGTAACATCGCCGCTCGCCTGGTGTAACTAGATCTTCTTACTATTACTTTTGGGTACTTTTTGTTTCAAATAAGCACAACAGCTACAGTCCCGGCGTAGGGAATGGAGCTACACTTGTCCTAATATTGTAGGCTAACTGTAATAATAAGCGGTAACGCTGCCACCAAGGTGGGAAAATTAGGCTAGCTAAGCTAAGTTTAAGAGAATTGTCTTAATTTCTTACTTCTAGCGAACGACGGACGAATAAACCAACTGGGTTTTAAACTCCTGGTTTTATTTTTGAACAAACATGTTAAAAATCAAAACGCACTTTACATTTACATTTGGCAAATTTACAACTGAATTAGTTTATAAATAACACGGGGAATTTACAATAAAATTCAACACTAGAACAAACACGATGTTCAGTTAAAACATTTTCAAAGAGAAAAAGTGATTTGTATAGGCACAAGGGGATTTCGCAAAAGAGCCCTCTAAATTATAAACAGCCTCGGCTGATATATAATAGTAGACCTGTTTTTACAGTTTTGTTTCTACGTGTAACTGCAAAGCATTAAACCTCCCAGAGTTGCTGTTGATAAGTCAACTCCTTAAATTATAGAGCCGCAGCTACCTATAAAGTGGATCCGAGCGTTTAATCAATGGAAACCCCACGAAGATCAAACCGTCCTTTGTTTACTTTAAACTGCGTTTACAAAAACAAAATAATGAAAGCTGGTTTTTAGTAAGGGACCGTGAACCCTTAAGTTACGGCCGCCAACGTCCGAAATGCCGTTTGGCTTGACGCACCATAAATTTACTTTCTAAAGCTACGAGGTTAAGTTAAGTTTAAACTATAAATTTTGAATGCAAGTCCAAAAAGTAAACTTTTAAAGCTAAACTAAGTACGATACGAACCACCACCTTTGCCCGGCATGGCAACAATCGGACCGCGTCATCTCCACTCTCGACCGGCGTAGTGACCTCTTGCTTTGAGAATCCTTGAGCTGTGCTAACGAGTGTCTCTGGGTTTGGGGTTATATACTCATTACCGGAAGTCGGCGCGGACGCCGAGGATAGCTTCGGAGGGGGGGTGCGGGGAAGAGGAGTCGGACATCTGGAGAAGGAGAGACTGACCCAAATCGGCCGAGCTGTCACTACCGGAAGTTGGTGTGGCAGTGCGGACGACCGGGGTAGCTTGTGCGCTCTGACTGGCTGACGGAATTGAGGTAGTGTTTTGGTTGGATGGATTCGAATTGACAAGGGGAATTGCCGACTTGGAAACTTAGAGGCCAGGTTGTAAAGGCATGAGGCCTAAAATTCCTGTCGATTGGTTAGGAGACCCGACACCAACCATCAACAACTCGGGGACACCTTTTTTTTCTTAGCGCCAAAAAGCGCTAGGCCTATTTTTCAACCTCCACGTTTAAAAATTCATATCTCCCTGGAAAATGGACTTCATCGACTCTAGTTTGCAGCTCTTAATAAACCTGAACTTTATCTTACATCCTGCGAAAACAGAACTTGAAATTTCACCATACTTTGGTCTACAGCTTCATTTGAAAAAGTGCTCAAACTGAGCGCCGACGCACGCAATCTCCGTCGCCATTTTCTACAAACATGTAAATATTTATTTGTATTTCTCGAATATATTTCTAGGCATAAAGCCGACTAGCTTAGTGCTGTGCTAGATTACATGTTTATTACGTCTTCAATGTTTTTATTTTACTAAGGTGACGATTTTAGCAACAATGAAAACTTTGACTACACTAGCGTTATTATCTGCGGCTGCAATAATACATTTAAATTTTTATGCGTTATAGCATTTTCAAAACACAAGCTGGTTTATTTAATCTTTTGCCTAGGCTTTTATAAAAGCATTATTTAACGTAATCTTTTCTCATGAACCCTACCTTGTTCATAATGGCAACACAACTACGATTATTTTACCGGACATTTTCAGTGTGTATCTTGTATTTTTATTTCAGGGCTCCGACCATAGTGATCTCAAATTCCGAATGCACAACTAAGCCTTTGCCTTCAATTAATAATCATTTATTTTAAATTTGAGCATCAAACTTCGTTCCCCCCCCCTTCCTTCAATAGTTGCAATGCATAACATTGTAGTTTTTATAAAAAAATGTATAGGCCTATTTCACGTTGTTATGAGTTTAACTCAAGCCACGGCCTCTAAAAACACCCAAAGTCGGCAAATCCCTTTGCCATCCAAGCTCCTTCCAATCCGAACTCAGTATTTTTTCTCCCC
>JAHWFP010034200.1:0-41981 GCA_023313725.1 Lithobius niger | reverse complement strand
ATTTTGTTGTGAACTTGAATTGTTCATTTTGTCGATTTAATTGTAAATCGTGTGCTTTTAATTGTAAAGCCCCAGTTTTATTTTGTAACCAACTAGTTACTCCGTGTGTATAAATCTTGTCTTGTTTTATTAAAACAGAAAAGAAGGTTGTTTTGAACAACAAATTTTGACTTTTAGTCCAATTTAATTTGCAAGGGTTATTTTAATTACAAAACCATTTTTATTCTAACTCCGAAGGAGGCAAATTAGATTAATTACCCATCGTGGTGGCAGTGAACCATGATTAGATAGGTCTTCATAACTTAGGTAGGACGCTGACGCTCTTCTCCTAACCGTGCAGTAGACACGTTATGCTGTTTTTCCGCGAAAGTAAAAACCGCCACTTATGAACTTATCTAAAGTAACCACAAGTACGCCAGATTGTCGGTGCTAGAGACAGTAGGCACCTCAAGACCCTGTAAGCGCCGCTACAAGGTTTGAAAAGTGCAAGTGAGTTTTCAACTCATAACAACGTGATTTTTAGGCCTATTAAAATAAACTACGATGTTATGCATCGCAACTATTGAAGGAAGGGGGGGGGGAACGAAGTGTTTTGCACAGAATAAATATTCGACTTTGGGAAACGGATTGCTATATACAAGGCATGTTTTTAACGAAGGAAAGCTAGTTTGTTTACGTTTTTATAGGTTCACTACGGTCGGAGTTTGGACGGAGATGCTATAAAAAATAAACATAAAATCATACACTGGGTCCTTGAAAATCTACAAACATAAACATTGGAGCTCCGGTAGGGTTCATGGCAAGAAGTTAAATTTACCAAAATGCATTAAGTGCACAAATTAAAAGATTAAATGTTTGAACATCGGACATTTTTCATAAATAAACAAAGTCGTCACCTGTTACAAATAAAAAATATCGTGTGTGTTCAACATCTAAGACACAACTAAGCTGAAAAGGTGTTTTGGCTTTATGCCTAAAGAAATATACATTATTTACATTTTTAAGGGAAATCGCCATAAAGACGATGCTCTTCTGGGAGGTAAGAGTGCTGCCCTCAGGTTTTTTCTTTGGTGGTGTTGAGGTGTCCTCACCACGAGTGTCTGATACGAGACCGCGTTTACATTCCACAGGAGCTGAGTTTTATACCTGTAACTTGGCAGCCAGGTAGAGGGAAACCGCAGACCTGTAGGAGAGCGACCCGGGGAAGGGGGGGGGGGGGTAGAGGGACCTCGGGAGGAGGAGAGACTGACTTAGACCGCCCATGCTGTCAATACCGGAAGTGGGTATGACAGCGCGGACGGTGTAAAGGCTTTTGGCCAAAAATCTAGATTGGTTAGGATACCTGGCACCAAAGATCAAAAACTTTTTTTTATTTAGCGCTTAGTCTCACTTTAGGCCTATTTTCAAAGCCTACTACTTTAAATTGTGTAACTCCCAGGAAAATGGTTCAAAACGATCACTGTCTTCACTGCTTAATAGCCATGAACTTTATCTTCAACTCTGCGAAAACAGAACTTTGAAATCCACTCCCTACATTTAACAACAGCCAATTGAAAAACGCTCCAAACTGAGCGCACTGCACGCAATCACCGATCGCCATTTTCCAAACAAAACTTGTACATTTGTAATTTATATTTTTTTTATGTGGCATAAAGCCAACCAGCTTAGTGTTGTTTTAGGGGGCTGCCAAACGGCACTTAACCACATATATGTACTGAGGACCTGCACTCTACGTTTTTATTGTGAACTTCAATACCGGTTTTGGTTTGTTATGAAAACTTGGACTGCTCTCTTGTCATTATTTGCGGCTGCAATAATGTTGTAACCTAAAATGCGTTTTAGCATCTACTTACAAGCTGGTTTATTTAATCTTTTGCTTAGTGCTTTAAAAAGCAATTTATTAACGTAACTTCTTCCCACAAACTCTACCTTGTTCAAAACGGTATTATTTTTACTATTTTATTTTACCGGACATATTCTCCAAAAAGTGTTTATCTTGTTTTTATTTCAGAGCTCCGACCATAGCAACCTCAACCAAATGTATATAAAGCCTTTTCTACTATTAACTTCTGCAATAGATCAGTAACCATCCTTCTATTAAACTTTAATAATATTTTTAATAGCAAACTCCGTTCCTCCCTCCCCTTCTTTCAATAGTGTGATGCCTAACATCGCAGTCTTCGATTAAAACTCGTTCAAGTTTGTATTTCCGACGTGCTCATAGCAAAGCTTACGAGTACAGCTTTAATTCAAGCCTATCCTTTTTCAAATCCGTTAAAAACTTTAGTCAGTTACAATCAATCCAAGTTCAAATCCAAATGACCGTTTCCATCACAATCCATCAATCTGTTCCAGAACCCCAAAAGTTCAACGGCTCCAACGGTCCAAAATCTAGCCACTCAGAGCCCAGAAGCTCTGGCCAATCAATGCGAACCCCCTTCTTCCCCCCCCCCCCCCCCATGAAGGCCCATCCAGATCCTTACAGTTCCCTATAAAACCCTCACGTGGTGCAGCTTGGCTCAGGAGAATGAGCAAATTTCCCTCCTCCACGGCAGCCTGCCTCTCTTGCCGTCAAAACGCGTAGTCGACGCCGACATCCGCTCCCTCCCTCACCCATATATACCCTCGGCCCTGCCGTTCCACCCACAGCACTGCTCACTGATCTCAAAGGCTAGAGGTTGCTAGGACGGTCGGAGTGGAGATGTCCCCCCGGGTCCGCAGGTTGCCATGCCGGGCAAGGTAGCAGTTCGTTGGTAACTAGTTGGAATTTTTGAAAGTATTTTTTGGACATAATTTTAAATTTATAGTTCATAAATCTAAACTTATCTTCTAACTTTGAGAACGATTGTGGATAAGTTAACCGCCATCGGCATTTCTGGCCTAGAACTACCACAACTTAAGGGTTTAAGGTCTCCTTCCTAAAAACCGGCTTTATTTCTTATTTATGTTGAACACAGGTTCTTCTAAATAAACAAAATGGTTTAATCGTAGAGCTTAGACGTCTTTTGGGTTGTGTACCAGGTTTACCATTGAGGTAGTTTGATCTTAAGCAGTGGCTTTTGAAACAACACTTGTTACTATTTTACTAATGTAAGGTGCATTCTGTAATCTAGAGAGTCCGGTGACTCAAAACAACTTTTCTATTCGAAATTTTGTAGTGTATGAACTTTTAATTCGTTGATTTCTTGCCTATTTTATTGTAAATCATCATGCTTTATTTAAAGCTTTCAAAGAATTCTTTTTGTAACATATACTGTTCCAAACGTAGTGTATACTGTTCCTTCCCCTAGTATTAATTAGTTTGAAGTGATACTGTGGATCTTGAGCTTGGCAGATTTCACAAATGACGTCATCGGCGTAACCTTGAAGGGGTGGCACAATTTCAACGTTGAAATCCGAAATTAAACTCACAACACCAAGTCCAAAGTCTGAAGCCAGTTTTCAACAGGTCAAGCAAATTTTAACGAAAAAGGACACTTCCAAGATGGTTTTTCACTCATCTTGAAAGTTCTTCATTTCTTATTGGTGAAATTTTAAGCTTTGACACCAAAGGGGAGGTGAGAAGGAGTAGAGATGGGGGGGAGGGGGGGGGACGGCAGGTTGTCAGTCGACCTTCCAGACTGTTGACCAGCACTGATGGTGCATTCAACTGAAGCACTTTGTTGTCCATATCCTCGATATAGTGGCGCGACCAAGCAGGGTTACAGCGTTCCATTTTCCGTTGATTGACGTAGGCAAAAAGCCTGATCTTCCTAACGGCCACACAACGTGAATACGGATTTATCAGAATAAAAACCTCAAAACAAATACGAAGTTTCAGACAAACCGAAATTGCTGTTGTGGCATTCCTGTACATGTTCATTTTTTTCTTTCTTATTTTTTTAATTGCGCCGCTTTTGGTCGATTTTTATTTTCATTGTTTGGGTTTGAAAACGTCGGTGTTCGGAATAATTAAATGTTGCCTTTTCTGCCTTTTTTTACTAAACCACTTGAAGCGTTATAAGAAACTTTTCTTTCTTTGATAAGGAACTACTTTTATATCAGGAATGGCATATATGGAGTCTCCAACGCAATTCTACCCTTCCTTCATCGCTCGTACTGATTCCTGACCCAATACGGCCAGTTGTCGAACTAGTGTCCGTTTTTACTTTTGCGGAAAACGTATGTTAAAAATAACGCATGTGTGAAAAATATCCCCTTTTGTGCCGTGAATAGTCCAAGCATTTGGCAATTCGCAAGTATACTACAGTTTAAACGAACTTAAAGGTACCTGATCATCATTTCGACAGCGTTACCCATATTCTAAACACAGCATTCAGATCCAGATTCTCCGTCATCCAACACGTAGTGTAACATGTCTTATTAAAAAACCAAGCGTTGTTTTGTATGAGTAAATAACTAAAACCCATTTTTATTTAACTCCAAGCCTGCAATTAAACACCCATCGTGGTGGCAGTGAACTAGATAGTTAGTACTTGAAACTTAAATAGGACACGGGCGCTCCCCTCCTAACCATGCAGTAGCCACTGATACGCTGTTAAACTCCGCAAAAGTAAAAACAGACACCCTGAGTATTAACTAAGAAGATCGCCAGTACACCAGATGTCGGTGCTCACCTGAAAGGCACCTAAAGCGACAGGTAGCGCCGCTACAACGGGCAGAGTAGCTTTGCTCTCTGAGTGGAGGGGAAATTGAAGGAGCTTGAAGAGCAAAGACAATTGCTGACTTTTGGGCATTATAGGCCTTGTTTGGAAAGTGCAACTGAGTTTGGAACTCATAACAACGTGAATAGGCCTATAAAATAAAAATAAAATCTACGATATTACTGTAACGGCAGACGCTACGACGGCTTAGGTGTTTGTAACGCCCCCGGTTTCCCTGGTGTACGTGGAGTTTCAGCTTGAGGTTAATCGGTGTTAATGACGACGTTTTACGTTATTCAACACAGCATGGACACTGTCCCAGCATGGGGGATGAAGCGCCGGTCCTAATTAAAGGGGCCTAACCTTAAACTGTCGGTATCGCTGCCACCAACGGTGGATTTAACTGTTAAACTAGCTAAAATCTAAAGATGGGCTACATATTTAATTTTACACTAAAATACAATTAATCAATTCTAGCAAACGACTGAAGCTTAAAACTCCTGGTTTTATTTTTGCAACAGAGAATGAAAAAGACACTTTACATTATAGCTTGCTTCTAAAAGCTTTTGAATACCATTGAATTAAAAGCAACAAGTTTGAATTTACAAAGTAGCAATTCACAAATCAGACAAACACACTTGGTTTGAATAAAAGTTTAAATTTTCACATTTAGAAAAAGTAAATCATGGGTGCTCCCGGAGACACCCGCAAGACTTGACAGCCGCAACTGATTAAAGTCTATCTGACAGTATGTTTCATACACGATCAACCGTCCACAGTTATGTTTCTAAGTTTTCCAAGTACAAAAAGATCAACCTCCCTTAGTTCCCTCGAGAACTGTTCTAAGTAATAAAAAGCCCGGCAATTTTACACTTAGGCATCAGTTTGTTTCAATTTGACTTCCACAAAGATCAAACCGTCATTTAGTTTAGATTAAAAATCCATTCAAAGTAAACTGGAAAAATTTGGTTTTTAGAAAGAGAACCACTCTGACGTTATGGGGAGAGGAAACCTAAGATGCCGCGCCGCTACAGGCGTCTCCACCATAATTTTCCCTGGCTAGAGAGTTAAGTTAAGTTTTAAACTAAAATTTTGAATATGGGGGTCCTAAACTGAACTTTCAAAAGCTAAACTATAACATACGAACCACTACCATCGTGCCCGGCATGGCATTCTCCGGACATGGCGTCTCCACTCCCGACTGGCGTGACCCTTCTCTAGCTTGAGATCTGTGAGCTGTGCTAACTATGCATTCTGGGGCTGGGGTTTTATGCTGGAGAGGGGGGAAAGTGCGGACGTCGAGGATAGCTGCGGGGGTCTGATTGGCTGAGGGCCTCGAGAACAATGGAAAGTGGGAGGAGAAGTCGGTTGAACAAAAGGACTGGGTGCAGAGCCGTTTGAAGGAGTAAGGACATGTAAAGACGGAAAAGATAGGCCTGTTTTGAGTTTCACTCAATTGAACTTTGGGAAATAGGCCTTTACATTGTATTATTGGCTACGGATTGAATATTTACATGTTTGCAACGTGAATAGGCTCTTGTTAAAGCACATACATTGGCTTGGGTAATGCATAAAGCATTACTATTAAATTTTATAAGCTTTAACTGTAAACTGCAGTGTTAAACACCACAACTAGTTTTGGCTAGGGAGGGGGGCAAAACTGAAGGATTCGAAGTTTTTGCACAGTTTGACTTTCGGAAATGGGTTAAACAGATCTTTTTAAGAATTCTTTTAGTGTTTAATAGTAGATCAAGCTATTCGTAGGTTTTGGTAGGTCTCAGTCAGGTTAAAGGAGAACTAAAACAAACATATATACACTGAAAATTCGTGTCTGGTAGAATGCCAGGTCGTAATACGTTTATACGTTTGGACATATCGTAGCATTTCTGGGGGTAAAAGAATATAAATAAAGTATAAATGCGGTTAAATAAACTAGCTTAGTTGAATGCTATAACGCATTAAGTTACTGGGAACATTTAACGTTTTACATTTTTAAAGTTAAAATCGATCGTTGTGGAAATTTTTCATATGGGTTGCGGCCGACAAACACAATAAAAAATATCACACTACAAATTGGTTGTCTGTATAAATTCTTTTACAATACACTAAGCTAGTATGTTCGGGCTTTTTGCCCTAAAAGAAAAGGGATAAAATGAAAATACAAAAATACAGAGTTCAGCAATGGCGGCCATGATGAAGGTGCGATGTAGTGGGTTTGAGGTGATCTTCAAACGTAGTTTAATGGTTCTTCCTGGTGGAAAGTTCGGATTTGGGCTTCCCCAAGAGTCTTGTATTTGGACAGGCTATTAAATGTCGAAGAGTTTGGGAGAATCGGACCATTATTGCAAAAACGGCGAGATATGCCTCGGCGAGGCATTTGGGTGCCTTAAGAAAAAAAATTTCAAATTTTCGAAAAACAGGCGTTTTTCGGTGACGCTCGTTTACATTACGTATCGCAACTATTGAAGGAGGGTGTAAAGATTGGCCGCCGAAAAAACACTTCGTTTTGTAAAAGAACCTTTTTTTTTCTCTCTGAGCGCCCAAAAACCTCGATTTTCAAACCTCAGCCATTTCCACAATAATGGACAGAAACGGTCAAACTCTTCAATGTTTAATAGCCCGATTCAATATCTACCTCTTGAGGAATCCCAAAGTGGAAAATTCGATCCAGAAGTTCGACAATCATCATTTGAAAATCTCACGAAACCAACCGCAACGCTCATCATTCCCGGCTGCCATTATTGTAACTCAATGTATATTTACGATTTGATTTTATTGTTCTTTTAGGGCAAAAAGCCCGAAAAACACTAGCTTAGTTGTGGAATAGAAGGAGCTTCCTCTGCGAAGGTACTTAACCTCGATTTCTTGTACAGACAACAATTTAATGTGTGATATATTTTATTGTGTTTGAACGATCGCAATTACTATGAAGAATTTCGACTTAGATCAAACATTGTCCTTTAACTTTAAGGTTAAACCTCCAACTTAACTTCATGCGTTTCAGCATACAACTAAGCTAGACTATTAATTCATTTATTTAACCTTTTATAATAATCTTTTGCCCCCAGAAACGCTACCATTAGTCCATGTAATTCGACATCGGCATTCTACCGGACACGAATTTTAGTGTATATTTGTTTGTTTCAGTTCTCCTCTAAACCCGACTGCGACCACCAGAACATTACTCCTAGCTTATTCTACTATTAAAACCAAAAGATATTTTATAATAGATCTGTTCCAAAGCATTCCGAAAGTCAAAACTGTGCAAAAACTTCGAAAACCCCTTTTTTGCCCCCCTCCCCCGCCAAAACTAGTTGTGGTGTGTAACACTGCAGTTTTCAGTTAAAGCTTTTGAAATTTAATAGTAATGCTTTATGCATTACCCAAACCCACGTATTAAGCTTTAACCAGAGCCTACTCACGTTGCAAACATGTAAATATTTATTCCATAGTCAATGTTTCAAAGTAAAGACCTATTTCCCAAAGTTCACTTGAGTAAAACTCAAAACAGGCCTATCTTTTCCGTCTTTACATGTCCTTACTCCTTCAAACGGCTCTGCACCCAGTCCTTTTGTTCAACCGTCTTCTCCTCCCACTTTTCAATGTTCTCCTGGCCCTCCACCAATCAGACCCCCGCTACTATCCTCGACGTCCGCGCTTTCCCCCCTCTCCAGCATAAAAAACCCCCAGCTCAAAGCATCCACAGCACAGCCCTGAGCGCTGCTCAGGTGAGCACAGCTCACAGATCTCTCAAGCTAGAAGGGTCACGCCAGTTGGGAGTGGAGACGCCATGTCCGTAGGATGCCATGCAGGGCAGAATGGTAGTGGTTCGTATGTTTATAGTAGCTTTTGAAAGTTTAATTTAGGACCCCCCAAGTCTAAATTCATAGTTTAAAAATTTAACATAACTTCTAGCTTAGAGGAAATTTATGGTGGGTGTCGCCTTAAGTGGCATCTTAAGTCTTTTCACCCCATAACGTCAGAGTGGTTCTCTTACTAAAAACCAAATTCTTTCTTATTTGTTTTAAATGTAATTTTAATCCAAATAACGGACGGTTTGATCTTTCTGTGGGATTCATTGGTTATTCACTCCAGACGGACTTTATAAGTAGCCGAGGCTTTTATAATTTGAGGAGTTGACTTCTAAACAGCAACTCTGGGAGGTTTAAGGCTCTGTTTTATCACCTAGAAACAAAACTGTGAAACTGTTGATCTTTCATGCGTGTTTGAAACATACTGTTTGATATACTGTAACCAGCCTGGGCTGTTCAGTCTTCCGGACGACTCAAGTGAGCGTTCAGTATTAATTTTTCTAATCGAAATTTTAATTGATTGTTTATCCAAAACACAAGTGACGTTTTGATGTAACGTGAGAATTACGAAATGTAAATTCAAACTTTGTGCTTTTAAATACTTTATGTCAAAAGCTTCTCGTGCAAACTAAATGTAAAGTGTGCTTTTCATTCCCTGTTGTTAAAATAAAACCAGGAGTTTTAAATTTCAGTTCGTTTGCTAGTTGATTAATTGTTTTAGTGTAAAATAAATATGTAGCCCATCTTTAGTTTTAGCTCTTGATAAACAGTTAAATTCCATCGCTGGTGGCAGTGAAATACCAGCAGTATTAAGGTTAGGCCCCTTTAAGTAGGATCCGACGCTCCATCCCCCATGCTGGGACTGTAGCCCATGCTGTGCTTATGCCGTAAAAGTCGCTATAATCACCGCAACACCTTAAGCTGAATCTCCATGTCAAACCAGGAAACCGGGGGCGTTACAAGCACCTGAGCCGTCGTAGCGTCCGCCGTTACAAGGGGGGGGGGGGGGGAAACGAAGTTTGATGCTCAAAATATAAGTAAATTGTTTTTAATTGAAGGATAAGGCTATTACTGTGCATTCGGATTGAAATCACTATGGTCGGAGCCCTGAAATAAAAATACAAGATACACTAAAATTTGTTGTCCGGTAAAATAATGGTGGTTGTGTTTGCGATTTTGAACGAGGTAGAGTTCATGAGAAGAAGTTTAAATGATGCTTTTATAAAAGCCTAGGTAAAAGATTAAAATAAACCAGCTTGTGTTCGAATGCTATAACACATAAAAATTAAAGTGTTTTATCGCAGCCGCAAATAATAACATGAGAGTAGTCGAAGTTTTCATGGTTGCTAAAATCGTCACCTTAGTAAAAATAAAAACGTAGTAAAGTACTTGTACATGTAAAACAACACTAAGGTAGTCGGCTTTATGCCTGAAAATAATTTGAGAGTACAGATAAATATTTACAAGTTGTTTTGGGAAAAATGGCGACTTGAATTGCGTGCATCGGCGCTCAGTTTGAGCACTTTTTCAAACTGTCTTTGTGAACAAAGTACGTTGAAATTTGAAGTTCTGTTTTCACAGGATGACAGATACAGTTCAGGTATATTAAATGCTGAAAACCAGAGTCGTTTAAGTCCATTTTCCATGATGATACAAATCTTTGAAGTTGGAGGTGAAGCAAATAGGCCTAGCGCTCGTGAGCTATGAAGAAAAATAGTGTCCCCGAGTTTTTGATAGTTGGTGCTGGTTCTCCTAACCAATCTTCAGGATTTTTAGGCCTCATGCCTTTACATTCTTAACAAGCGTTTCTTCCCTGCCATGCTACCGAGCCAAATTCATAGATGGACGTAACTCACTTCCATTGTAACGGCGGACGCTACGACGGCTTAGGTGTTTGTAACGCCCCCGGTTTCCCTGGTGTACGTGGAGTTTCAGCTTGAGGTTAATCGGTGTTAATGACGACTTTTTACGTTATTCAACACAGCATGGACACTGTCCCAGCATGGGGGATGAAGCGCCGGTCCTAATTAAAGGGGCCTAACCTTAAACTGTCGGTATCGCTGCTACCAACGGTGGATTTAACTGTTTTACTAGCTAAAATCTAAAGATGGGCAACCTATTTAATTTTACACTAAAATACAATTAATCAAGTCTAGCAAACGACTGAAGCTTAAAACTCCTGGTTTTATTTAAGCAACAGAGAATGAAAACAACACTTTACATTATGGTTTGCTTCTGAAAGCTTTTGAGTACCAATTATTTAAATAGGCAACAAGTTGAAATTACAAAAGTAGCAATTTACAATTCAAACAAACAACGCTTGTGTTTGAGTAAAAGTTTAAATTTTCACAATAGAAAAAGTAATATTAGGTGCTCCCGGAGACACCCACAAGACTCAACAGCCGCAACTGATAAAAGTCTGACAGTATGTTTCTTATGATCAACCGTCCA
Organism: Lithobius niger; assembly: GCA_023313725.1. Lineage (NCBI taxonomy): Eukaryota > Metazoa > Arthropoda > Chilopoda > Lithobiomorpha > Lithobiidae > Lithobius > Lithobius niger. Next base: position 31,075 of record JAHWFP010034200.1, on the reverse strand, counting down.
CAGTTATGTTTCTAAGTTTTCCAAGTACAAAAAGATCAACCTCCCTTAGTTCCCTCGAGAACTGTTCTAAGTAATAAAAAGCCCGGCAATTTTACACTTAGGCATCAGTTTGTTTCAATTTGACTTCCACAAAGATCAAACCGTCAAGTAGTTTAAGATAATATTACATTTAAAATAAACTGGAAAAATTGGTTTTTAGTAAGAGAACCACTCTGACGTTATGGGGAGAGAGAACCTAAGATGCCGCTACAGGCGTCGCCACCATAATTTTCCCTAGCTAGAGAGTTAAGTTAAGTTTTAAACTAAAATTTAGAATATGGGGATCCCAAACTGAACTTTCAAAAGCTAAACTATAACATACGAACCACTACCATCGTGCCCTGCATGGCATTCTCCGGACATGGCGTCTCCACTCCCGACTGGCATGACCCTTCTCTAGCTTGAGATCTGTGAGCTGTGCTAACTATGCATTCTGGGGCTGGGGTTTTATACACATTACCGGAAGTGGGCGCGGACGCCGAGGATAGCTGCGGGGGTCTGATTTGGCCGAGGGCCTCCAGAACAATGGAAAGTGGGAGAAGTCGGATGAACAAAGGAACTGGGTGCAGAGCCGTTTGAAGGAGTAGGGACATGTAAATGGAAGAGACAGGCCTGTTTTGAGTTTTACTCAATTGAACTTTCGGAAATAGGCCTTTATTTTGAATTATTGGCTATGGATTCCATATTTACGTGATTGCAATGTGATTTGGCTCTTGTTAAAGCTTATTACTTGGATTTGGGTTATGCATAGAACATTACTATTAAATTATACAAGTTTTAACGGTAAACTGCAGTGTTAAACACCACAACTAGTTTTGGCTGGGGAGGGGGGGCAGAAATGGAGGATTCGAAGTTTTTGTACAGTTTGACTTTCGGAAATGGGTTAAACAGATCTTTTAAGAATTCTTTTAGTGTTTAATAATAGATCAAGCTATTCGTAGGTTTTGGTAGGTCTCAGTCAGGTTAAAGGAGAACTAAAACAAACATATATACACTGAAAATTCGTGTCCGGTAGAATGCCAGGTCGTAATACGTTTATACGTTTGGACATATGGTAGCGTTTCTGGGGGTAAAAGAATATAAATAAAGTATAAATGCGGTTAAATAAACTAGCTTAGTTGAATGCTATAACGCATTAAGTTACTGGGAACATTTAACGTTTAACATTTTTAAACTTAAAATCGATCGTTGTGGAAATTTTTCATATGGGTTGTGGCCGACATACACAATAAAAAATATCACACTACAAATTGGTTGTCTGTATAAATCCTCTTACAATACACGAAGTTATTACGTTCGGGCTTTTTGCCCTAAAAGGAAAAAGATAAAATAAAAATACATAAATACAAGTTTCAATAATGGCGGCCATGATGAAGGTGCGATGTGGTGGGTTTGAGGTGATCTTCAAACGTAGTTTAGTGGTTCTTTCTGGTGGAAAGTCCGGATTTGGGCTTCCCCAAGAGTCTTGTATTTGGACAGGCTATTAAATGTCGAAGAGTTTGTGAGAATCGGACCATTATTGCAGAATCGGCAAGATATGCCTCGGCGAGGCATTTGGGTGCCTCGAGAAAAAAAATTTCATTTTTGAAAAACAGGCGTTTTTCGGTGGCGCTCGTTTACATGCCCCCCGGACGCAGGATTATACTCGGGGTTCCTGAGAACTCGGAATAAAAGCTACAATAAAAGGGTTAGTGCACACAAGATATGCAGAAAACAAGACCGCCAAACTTTAAGCAAAATTGACATAAATAAAATACACTGTTTACATAAATGTTGACTTTGCCGTTTTGTATTTTTGGGGGACCAACGTTTTTGTGGCTAAGAACTCTTTAAGTAAATTTAAAAGTTACAATTTAAAAACACTGTTTTTGCAGCCATTAACTAAATACTGTCCGCGCTGCTTGGTGCAGGAATATCGTACAAGTATTTGAAAATGGGGCAAAAAAGACATTTATCAAGAAACACGCTAGTTTAAAGGTAAAGTTATGGTTTTTGTAGCTGTTAATTCAAATGAGATAATCACAACATTTAATGCTCTAACCAGTCAGCCATGCACAGAAAGTTATTTTGTTTATCTGGGAAAACCTCGAAAAAAAAAACCCCTGGGCGCACTCCTCAGGACCTAGCTTGCGATAAGGATCGGAATAGAGGGTACTATGAGCGCATGCGCAACTATCGGCTCTATTTAAAGTTAACAGACTACCACTGGAGTGGTTTAAGGTTACCAAACAACTTGTTTACATATGCAATTTGACACTGAAGGATTTTGAGATAAGACCCATAACTTAAATATAACAATACAACACTGGGAAGTTTTGTGGATAAAAACTAACAACCTTTTAACGACAGAGTTGACCTTTTGCCCTCAGAGGTAAGACATAGTTTTTTTTATAAAGAAAACCATTTCGTTTAAAACTTAAAGAAGAGCCAACCGGGGACAGATTGCAGCTCCAGTAGAATATTCCTAATGAATATTTAATTAGTGTCGTTACAATCTTGGTCAATATTCTCCCACACAGGGATGATAGTGACAAAAAGAGTAAAGCATAGGCACTTAAAATTTAGGTGTGCAGGCCAAAACGGGAATTAACTGGGAGTTTCTTCAGGATGAGCTCCCAACTGACCAAAATGACAAAATTAAAAATGCAGGTAAAAATAATTTTCAGTCAATTTGTAATGAAACGAAACGTTTAACAATTAAATGTTTAACGAAAATGCTGGCTTGATGCAGCAACAATCACTAGATGCTTTCCAGGTTTGTCCAGTAGATTCTGAAGTTTTAAGATTTAAAATTCAGTAAATACACTATTTTTGGTTTGGTTGCTCCTAGATGGAGCCACGGTTGTAGCTACAAACTACACATTGTTTAAAGAAAACATGCACGGGAAATTTACTTTGTTAGATTTCCGGTTTACTTGCAACAAGAAAAAAACTCTAATTTAGAGAAAAACTACTTTAGGTTAAGTATTAAACCTCCGTTTTATTGGAAAGACCAATCCAGTGCTAGAGCCATAATAAATGCATTTATTTCCACCCTAGACCGACATAGAATTCACACTAAAACATCGGTCCTACTTTTAACAAAAAAAAAGGACTGGGAAAACTATGTTTAAGTTTATTACATGCTTAACACACTGACTTTAAATTAGATTAAAATTCAGGCAACTTTACTTTACCAAACTCTGGGAAAAAATCAAAGCATATAGGGGGAACACTTTTAATGCCGACCTTTACATTACTTGTTTCCAACTTATGATTGGGGGAAGTTAACTCACGTAACTTAAGCCATTCGTCAAAGCTAAACTCTCTTACTCTGGGTTTTTCTGACATGACTAAACTTTTGTTTATATCACTAGCTGACAAACTCCGTTTTATCCTGCCTTTAGGAGGCAGGTTCAGCGCATTTTTCGTTGCTTGTTTACGCCAACAAAGATGGCGACAGTCCATCCATTGGTCAAGGGAGGGGACTTGGGTCTCATTATCTCGTAATGGGTTGACTTCCAAAGTCTTCAGCAGACCCCTTTCGTGTGCGCTTGAGGACTTAACGACGATTGGCGAAGGCACTGTGGGGGTTTGGGGCTTGACCAATCCCACGGGGCTGGTTTGTTTACGGCGGTTCTTACGTTTCTTTGATTGACGTGGGCCGTTTCTGACGGGGGGCGTAGCCACCTCGGATGGAACTGAAGAAAAATCACGGGGCGTGTCGATTACTGGTCTACGCTGTAGATTTAATGATTCTAATCCTGTCACGCCCAAAACGACATCGTAGAACGAATTGTTGACCGGTGTCATGCATGCTACCGTTTTTAACACTGTGCCATCATCTAACTTTAGGATTAGATTTACTTGATCTAAGGTAAACGCTTGCTTACACAAGGCAGTTTGACATTGAACCCTTCGCTTTAAGTGTGGCCAATTTCTTGCGAGCCTAGAGCTAACTAGCGAAACTGTGCTTCCGGAGTCGCAAGAAATATTAATTTTATTTTTCCCTATGCTACCGGACAGAGTACTAGCCTTAAGAATTTTACTGGCATTTTTCCCAACTGGGAAACATGCGTTAACTTGCTGGGGTTTCGAGTTAAGCTCTGGGCATTCACTGCGAAAATGATGGGGAGAATCACACACGTAGCAGCGCCTAACTCTATCTTGATTGGGGTTAGTTTTTTCACTAGCACTAATGTTTATGGCAGGGTTCCCTCCAGGGTTATCTGCTTTCACACTGACAGATCCGGCCGGATTAGCTGTCGTGTTGTGGTTACGGTTGTTTCCACGCTGTTGACCAGTAAGTTTAGAACCTTGGTTCGACGGTGCAGCTATTAGTCCAGTCCCTGGCCATAAGACCCGTAGGAATTTTGAGGTGGACTAGGTTTCTCTTCAGATCCTGTTAGTGCATGCCTAAAGCATGGAAAAAATCTTGGGTAGACATCTGGCAACCCGGGCAGAAATTTTATAGGCTGCCGTTTTGTTTTTGACATATACGCGCAGTGGCTAGTAATGAATTTCATCATATTCTGCACTTGTAAGTATGCCTATATGAATTCTGGCATGTTGTTTTAAATTCTTTGTACCGTTTTCTATGGTGTAAGACTATTTTTATTCTTCCTGCACCATTAATTGTATTTATTTACACGAAAAAACACAAAAAGTTCATAAAATAATGGAAAAGGTGACAATGTATTGAAGTATGAACATTCAAGTAGTCTTAGCTACATTAAAATAAATCACAAGCCATACACAAAGCTAATATTTTTCATAGTCACTGTTTTATACATGTTCCCTGCATTTGCAAAAGGGCGTGCACGAGACAATGTTTTGCGGCACCTACACCGTTTTGTATAACAGCTCTTGCAAGCACAGTTAAGAAGCACATCATCAGGCAGCTCATTAATATTGGGATGGCGCGCACAAACTGCATTGCCGGCTACGATTTTCCTTTCATTGGGGCAGAGCGTGGTACGGTCCTAGACGGGCCTAGGGCTAAAATGCCCATGGAACATAGTCCTGCAAAGCAGCCTGAAAATGTGCTAGTGATGAGATCCACTCGGTGGATCAAAGGCGTCTTAAGTTCCAAAATTCAAGTTTCAAGAAGAGATCATAACTGGAAAGCATATGTGGGTCCATTAACCATTTATTCCTGGTTTGGTTGCATCACTACTTCTTGCACCAACTTGGCTGCAATACTGTGGTTGAAGGGATAAGGACATCTTCAAACTAGCAACGGACTTAAAACTTTCTACCAAAGATATCCATACCTACTGCATGGTATTTCGGGTTCTAGCAGGTCGGAGAACTAGATCAACAGAGAGGCAAACGAGCATAACTTGTGGAAGGAAGGCTACCGTCCTATAGTAAAGAAGGTGGGAATTCTAACAGTTTACAAGTCGTAAGTTCGGCCTCAATGGCGGCCATTTGCAGTAACATGGCTAAAAGCCATCACAACATTCGTCATTCCTGAGTGACATTCAGAAACAAAGAGGAAACAAAGTATGGATACGAAAAGAAATATCGTGTTAAAGAGATTAGCAGCGGTAGTACAATTATCAAGAGGTACAAACAGGTGTTTACAACAAAGAAACACAGAAAGAAGTGAGGTCAGCTATATAAGGCTGTAATCTTGCAGGGTTGACAACAATGGGTAGACGACAGTAAGTTAATAGCTTCTGCCGAAGACTTGACCTTGTTACACCGAGTAAAGAAAACGCCCAGGGGGGAGGGGGGTCAGAGGGCTTTAGTGAAAGTCAAAAGAGGAATCCTCGTGGGTGAAAAAAAATACAGTGAGTGACGAAATGATCACTGATTGTCCAAACTCTGTTGGTGCTAAATGGTTCGACCATCATCACACCACGTAAAATGATCTTTTCTGGTGACCTCGCAATTAAGAGCTTCTGCAAGGTAGGCTGTGTAAGTTTGGAAGACTGGCTTGGGTGGTCATTTCCTTTCGAAGTGTGTTAAAACTGTCTTGCACACAGAACCTGGTCTTATAGCCTTCACTAAGCATTCCTCAACAAGCTTAAATGATGTAGCACTCGGAGGAAGACGCTGACCAAAGTTGTGCAGATACTTTTCTGGTTCTACCTTGAGTGATGACAGTTTTGTGCCTATCACATAAGATTCTGTAAGAAAATGTGCAGTACGTAGGAAGTCTGTGATAGCACCGATCTTTTCTACAAGAGTTGGATAGGTATGATATCTTACGTCGACTTTCTCATCCAGAGTTCACAGAGTCCGTTTTCCTTCAGACTTTGTAGAAATGAATTAGTACGACAAACAGATCTGTGTTGTTTGTAAGCACGGTTGCAACCCTTGTTTAATGGCATGGCAAACATTACGAATAATACGTACTATCAGCCTCCTCAACAGTTACTTGATGCGTGTATTTGATTTATGTAATACTTGCATCATTTATTGCTAATGCTGGAGTTAGTCCACTTTCAAGCAAAACGCCACTAAGCATGGTTTCCAATTGCCGATTAGTAGCTACCTTCTTCAGAAACTCGCTCAGGGCATCCTGAATCATACTTTTGTTTTCATTTGACGTCCAAAATGTTTCCATTTTCACAGGAAGTTTCATATTGCTAGCAATGGAAGTCAACTGTATTGGTTCCACAGAGGATCTTCTTGGTCTCTCAACCTTTTTAATTGATGGTTGGAGGCAGCTGTCAAAAACGTGGTCAACACGACTGAATCTGCAGACATTATTCACATTACTGTCAAGGGTTATAAACAAGTTTTCAAAGGTGATATTTTCCTTGACTGGCAACTTTCGAAACTATTCATGACATCAACAACAACACTGGTTTTTAGGGTATGCTCTTTTTGGAGATTTCTGTCTGTGGTATGTAATTTTTTTCAGTTCAGATACGAGTTGTGATTTCATGGATTTGGCAGTAGCACCATTCTCATCTCATAAGGATCAAGGTGAAACGTCGCATGTAAGAATTTCTGCTATTGTATTCCTCTCTCCTTGGCAGTATCATTTTTCTCTGAAAGTTTACATGCACTTTGATGGCATTTTCACAGTTTGTTTTTTTGTCTACTTGTCTACGACCGTGCTACACTCAGAAAAGTTGGGAGCACTTACTGGTGAATACGTGCCGATACAAAAGGTTCCACATCCCCTCCCTGTCCACTCTTATGAGGTTTAGAGCGGGATATAAACCTTTCCTCTCGAAACATGAAGGAAATTTCTTTTGATGTCGTTAAAAATTCGACCATTTTCTTGGCATATTCAATGCTGGAAACAATCCCTGGTTTAGAATATTGTGAACCCTAAGTTCACCTTTTCCAATAGATGGGTTTTCTCTGCATTCAACGGACTACAACATCTGTTGGATGTGGTCTACCATTTTATTTTTGAGGCCCCTGCTAACTCATGATGCATTATCAGCTCATAATCAACTGGCGTAATTTCAACAGCCCCTGAAACGGTTTTCGTATATGAGGAGCACTTCATGGTAAGCAAGCTCCATTTCTGCAATATATTCCTTCCGTTTTGTTTGGCGAATGATCCTGCCAGCTGACCTCTGAGAGCGATTTATTGTTTGAGAACCATGTCGACACCCACAGCATTAAACTTTCCATTTGTTCTTCAGACAACAAAATGACCTTTTTTGTACCGTTTCTATACCTCAGGATTACTAGTCTCAATATTTATCATTTGCTCAAAGAATAATGCGCCCCATCTCAAGTAGTTCACTCTACCAAAATGTGTAAAATTGGTAGGATATCTTTCACTGTTTGCATGTATAGGTTCCAGTTCCCCTTCCTATCTGTTCTTATGAGATTCTTTAAAAGATTTATTAGATACAAGAATCACTCCAGCTATCTGCACTGCTCTGAATTCCGAACCTGTTCATGTGTAAAAGCATCCAACAATTTCAGTGTTTCTCCTGATGTTGAGATCAGCTCGTTACGAATTTTGTTATTTTTTTTCTCTTAAAACACACAGTGAGTGGTCTAGGAGAAGCAAAGATGGTCTTAACCATAGGAAATGTTGTAAGGAATACTGAAAAAAACATGTCATAATTACTGTATATGTACTGACAAGAGCAAAAAGTAATAACATCATTGTTAACCATTGCGGTCTATGGCAAAAACAAAATGGCGTCCTATAAATTTCAGCCCGGGTTCCCAGATGTCTACCCAAGATTTTTTCCATTCTTTAGGCATGCCCTAATAGGATCTGAAGAGAAACCTAGTCCACCTCAAAATTCCTACGGGTCTTATGGCCAGGATCTGCATTATATGGGCTGTGTTTCGGCTGCACGAGTGGCAGTTTCGTTAGCAATCTGTTTATTGCGGGTTATGAATTCATCACACAACTGGGCCGCTTCGGCCAGAGTTCGTAATCTGACTTGATCAGGGATCCATTTTCTGAGTTGGGTAGGGCAAGATTTATAAAATTGCTCTAAAAGCATTAGATTGACAAGTTTGTTGTAATCTCCGTTAACTTTAGCTAAAGCTAACCAACGAGTGAATAACGTTTCTAACTCGAATGCATAATCCTGGAATTGCATTTCTACTCCTTTTTCGAAGGAACGAAATTGAGTTTGCAAAGACTCTTTAGTCTGTACAAAACGGGCAAGCAGTTTACTTTTGACTATTTCGTAATCCTACATTTCAGCGTCTGTTAGCTGATCACAAACTTCTTTTGACTAGTTAAAGTTCGTTCGAAAATCTTAAGAAAACTGTTAATGTCAGTATTGGGCGTCCACCTATTTACCAATCGAACTATGTCGGCCACTTTATCATGTTTTGCAACTGGATTTGGGGGAGGTGGGGGAGCGCCGTTAGCTCCACTAGGAGCGGGGTTAAGATTTACGGTAGCAGCATTTAGCTTCGCTAATTCTAGCTACTTGTCCAGTTTAGCTAACTCCATAGCACTGGCACGATCCTTTATTTGGGCATCTTGGTCCCTTAAAGCTAGTTCATGAGCACGGCGCTTATCTGCATCCGCAATTTCGAGTGCTCTTAACTTTAATTCTTCTGCTTTTAAAAACAGTTCATTTTCTTTAGCGGCCAATTCTTTTTTAGCAAAAATAGTGGCTTCTCTCCTTTCAATAGCGTTAGCTAGTGCATCGGAGAGTTCACTTAAATCCAATTTACCGTCTTCAAGGGCTGATCGTAATATTTTCTGCGATTCGGCTCGGGATTCACTTACGGTGAAGCCTAGGTTTAAACAGGCCTTCTTTAAGTCCTTGTTTGTGATATCACGAATGATTCTTAATGAGTCTTAATGATTCTTAATGATTCTTAATGATTCTTAATTATTCTTAATTCTTAATTCTTATGATTCTTAATGATTCTTAATCACGAATGAGTCTTAATGGTTTACGTGGTTTTAAAATAAAGCTTTTATAAATGAACAAAAAATAAAAGCAGCCGCTTAAAATTTAACGTTACTCTTGAGTAGAGCGAATTATTAAAAAAAAAACTTCTCTCCCAAATCCAGTAAGATTGCACATAAAAAATACACTTCTAAGACCTCCAGCACTCTGGTATATGAATAGCTAAATTGCATAAATGCTATCAACTACAACACTCGGCTTGGCGGCCCTTAAGCATATCTCATGTACACTTACCCAATTGTACAATCGCTGTACGGTCAGTCTGTCCTTCCGTTCCACCGTAGTACGGGAAGTTCGGCACTGATTTTTGGAGTCGATCGTCACTGGCGGTCAAATCCACAGGACCTCGGTGTAGCACACACAATCCACGACTTGGCTGCACGGAGTATAGTTTCCCTCTCGGGCCTCTTCTCCTACAGCATCGGTTGGGGTTGAGACGGATCTCGGCTTAAGGACGGAAGCGGCAGCTGTTGCTTCCTGGTGCCGGCAGTTGTTGGAGCTGCGGCGGGGGTTGTACTATTTTTTCGTTAGTACGACATCTGCTTCGTGACTTTTTGTAACGTAGTCACAGGCATCTGCTTCGTGGCCATGTTTGGCTGGACCACAGACATCTAGTCGGAAGTGGCTTGCATCCTTCTATGCATGTAGCATGGCAGGGGGGAAAACGCTTGACGGGAACAGCACCTGTTCATCCCACCGCTGCGACCAGATGTAACGGCAGATGCTACGACGGCTTAGGTGCTTGTAACGCCCCCGGTTTCCGTGGTGTACGTGGAGTTTCAGCTTGAGGTTAATTGGTGTTAATGACAACTTTTTAAGTTATTCAACACAGCATCGACACTGTCCCAGCATGGGGGATGAAGCGCCGGTCCTAATTAAAGGGGCCTAACCTTAAACTGTCGGTATCGCTGCCACCAACGGTGGATTTATCTGTTTTACTAGCTAAAATCTAAAGATGGGCTACATATTTAATTTTACACTAAAATACAATTAATCAAGTCTAGCAAACGACTGAAGCTTAAAACTCCTGGTTTTATTTTAGCAACAGAGAATGAAAACAACACTTTACATTATGGTTTGCTTCTGAAAGCTTTTGAGTACCAATTATTTAAATAGGCAACAAGTTGAAATTACAGAAGTAGCAATTTACAATTCAAACAAACAACTCTTGTGTAAAAGTTTAAATTTTCACAATAGAAAAAGTAATATTAGGTGCTCCCGGAGACATCCACAAGACTCAACAGCCGCAACTGATAAAAGTCTGACAGTATGTTTCTAAGTTTTCCAAGTACAAAAAGATCAACCTCCCTTAGTTCCCTCGAGAACTGTTCTAAGTAATAAAAAGCCCGGCAATTTTACACTTGGGCATCAGTTTGTTTCAATTTGACTTCCACAAAGATCAAATCGTCATTTAGTTTAAGTTGAAAATCCATTTAAAATAAACTGGAAAAGTTGGTTTTTAGTAAGAGAACCACTCTGACGTTATGGGGGAGAGAGAACCTAAGATGCCGCTACAGGCGTCTCCACCATAATTTTCCCTAGCTAGAGAGTTAATTTTACGTTTTTAAACTAAAATTTAAAATATGGGGGTCCTAAACTGAACTTTCAAAAGCTAAACTATAACATCCGAACCACTACCATCGTGCCCGGCATGGCATTCTCCGTACATGGCGTCTCCACTCCCGACTGGCGTGACCCTTCTCTAGCTTGAGATCTGTGATCTGTGCTAACTATGCATTCTGGGGCTGGGGTTTTATACACATTACCGGAAGTGGGCGCGGACGCCGAGGATAGCTGCGGGGGTCTGATTGGCCGAGGGCCTCGAGAACAATGGAAAGTGGGAGAAGTCGGATGAACAAAGGAACTGGGTGCAGAGCCGTTTGAAGGAGTAGGAACATGTAAATGGAAGAGACAGGCCTGTTTCTGGGGCTAAAAGAATATAAATAAAGTATAAATGCGGTTAAATAAACTAGCTTAGTTGAATGCTATAACGCATTAAGTTACTGGGAACATTTAACGTTTTACATTTTTAAAGTTAAAATCGATCGTTGTGGAAGTTTTTCAAATGGGTTGCGGCCGACAAACACAATAAAAAATATCACACTTCAAATTGGTTGTCTGTATAAATGCTCTTACAATACACTAAGCTATTATGTTCGGGCTTTTTGCCCTAAAAGGAAAAGGGTAGAATAAAAATAAAAAAATTAAATTGTTATGGTGATGGCAAAAGATTACGTTAAAAGATTATTATAAAATAAAAGGTTTAAGTTACCAGCAGAAGCTAAAACGCATTTTAAATAGTTTTAAACAGTATTTGCAGCCGCAAAATTGGGTTTTGGATGTCGGACATTTCTCAAGTGCATTTTAGATCGTCACCTTAAATCTACTTAAGAAATATCAAAACAAAGTGTCTGTACAATTAAATATGAGGTAACTACCTTCGTAGAGGAAGCCCCTCCTAATAAACACTAAGTTAATGTATTTGGCTTTATGCCTAAGTAAGTAAATAAAAGGTAAATACAAGGTTTTTACAAGTTGTGAAAATGGCGTCTCGTGCGCTACGGTAATTTCGGCATCGGTTTCGTGCGTTTTTCAAAATGCTGTAGAAGGACTTCTAAATGGAATTTTTGTAGCGGCGCTTACAGGCTCTTGAGGTGCCTACTGTCTATAGCACCGACATCTGGCGAAGTTGTAGTTTGGTGTGAAAAAAATCATAAGTGGCGGTTTTTACTTTTGCGGAAAAACAGCATAGCGTGGCTACTGCACGGTTAGGAGAAGAGCGTCAATGTCCTAACTAAACTTTTATGACCTATCTATCACCTTTACTGCCACCACGACGGGTAGTTAATATAATTGCCTACTTAGGATTTAAAATAAAAATTGGTTTGTAATTGGTTTGGGAACTCGGTCATTTAAAACAACTTTCTTTTTGGTTTTAATTAAACATGACAAGTTAGTTTTTACAACGCTAAAGTAACTAGTTGGTTACCAAAAAAAAAACGGAAGCTTTGAATTAAATGCACAGAATTTACAATTAAATCGGCAAAGAACTAAAATTAAAGTTCACAACAAAATTTGGACTAGAAAAGTCGGTTTAGGTTATCACAACCTTATGAATTACATGATGGAGTTTACATTTAGCAAAACAGTCTTTTGAACGAAGTTAGCAACTCTTGCACTAAAATCACTTCAACATCACACTGAATCTAGGTTAGCGTTATAAGGAAAACTACCTTTTGAAAGACTCCTGCTTCAACAATTACACATACTAGATCTCGGTGATCTTTTGATTATTTAGTAAACTCTGAGTTTACATAAATAGAAAAAAAAGCCGGTTTTTAGGACGGGGACCTTAAACCCTTAAATTATGGGTGCCCTAGACCAGAAATGCCGATGGCGTTTGGCTACCCATAAGTTCACTCGAAAAGCTAGAAGTTAAGTTTAAAGTTACGACTATTAATTTAGGAATAAGTTCCAAAATAAAAATTCTAAGTTTAAACTAGTTACCCTTGAACTACTACCTTGCCTGGCATGGCATCGCTGGACAGGACATCTCTGCTCCGACCGCCGTAGTTACCTATAGCCTTTGAGTCTTTTGAGCTATGCTATCGACTGCAATGCGCGACTTGCTTATATAGGGGGAGAAACCGCGGACGGCTGCGACGACTGCACGTTTTGGCGGCAGGAGCGGCAGGCTGCCTTGGAGGAGGGAAATCTGTGTTAGTTCCAAAACGAGCTGTACCACGTGAGGGCTTTAAAGGGAACTGTAACGATCTGAATTGGCCTTCAAAAGGGAGAGACTATGGGATTTACACTGATTGGCTAGAGCTTCTGAGTTCTCAGTGGCTAGATTTTGGACCGTTAGAGCCGTTGAGCTTTTGGGGTTCTGGAACGGATTGATGGATCGTGACGGAAATGGTCTTTTGGATTTGAACTTGGATTGACTGTTACTGGCTGAGTATTTAACGGATTTTAACATGGATAGGCTTGAATTAAAGCTGTACTCGGGAGCTTTGCCTAGAGAACGTCGGAAATATAAGCCTTGGATAGGTTCCATTCGAAAACTGCGATGTTAGGCACCACGACTATTGAAGGCGGGGGGGGGGGGGGGGGGGGAGACGGAGTTTGATGCTCAAAATTAATTAAACTGTTTTTAATTGAAGGAATAAGGCTATTTTTGCATTCGGATTGAGATAACTATGATCGGAGCCCAGAAATAAAAATACAAGATACACTGGAAAAGTGTTCGGTAAAATAATCGAAGTTGTACATTGTTATTTTGAACAAGGTAGAGTTCATGAGAATAAATTACGTTAATTATTGCTTTTATAAAAGCCTAGGTAAAAGATTAAATTAAACCAGCCTGTTTTCGAATGCTATAACGCATAAAATTTAAATGTATTATCGCAGCCGCAAATAATAACGCTAGTGAAGTCAAAGTTTTCATAGTTGCTAAAATCGTCACCTTAGTAAAATAAAAACATTGAAAACGGATCATCAGACATGTAAGCTAAAACAACACTAAGCTGGTCGGCTTTATGCCTGGAAATAAATTCAAGAGTACAAGTAAATATTTACATGTTTGCAGAAAATGGCGACGGAGATTGCGTGCGTCGGCGCTCAGTTTGAGCACCTTTTTAAATTGATATGGATACCAAAGTTTGGCGAATTTTCTAGCTGTGTTTTTGTAGAATGACAGGTAAAGTTCAAGTTTATTAAGGGCTGCAAACAGGGTCGTTTTTGTCCATTTTCCTTGGAGTTGGAGATTTTTAAAGTTGGAGGTGAAAAAAATAGGCCTCGCGATCGTGAGCGCTAAGAAAAAAATAGTCCCCGAGTTTTTGATTTTTGGTGCCGGTTCGCCTTCCCAATCTTTGCATTTTGATGTTCTGTTTCCGGGGGAATACAGATAAAGTTCGTGGCTATAAAGAACTTTAAAGTTGAGATGAATTGGTCCATTTTTCTGGAAGTTACAGGTTGGTAAAGTTGGGGTTTTTCACGGCCGAGGCGCCGAGAAAAAAATTTGTTCGTTGCCGTAAACGAAGTTTCCCTCAGGTTTTTGATAGTTTGAGTCAAGGTATCCTCTCAAATCGGGTGAAGAACTCGGGCCTTCTTTGCAGCTCCACCAAGAAGATTCTATTTGGGGTTTCTGTTGAACTCCACAATAGAAGCTAAGACAGAAAGGTTAGTGCACACAAGATATGCCAAAAACTTGAACTGCCAAGCACTGTAATCAAAATTGCAAGAATACGTGGTATAAATGCATCAAGTTTGAGGAAATACACCTCCGGTGAGAAAATACATCTCCAGTTTTGAGGAAATACACCTCCAGGGGATACTTAGTCCTATCCCAGGATCATTTTACAAAGTTTAAAAGGAACACTGGTTTTTGCAAAAATTAAAATCGCCGTTTTACATTTTTAGGGAACTAACGTTTTTGTGGCTTAATTAAGTTAAGGCAAAATTATTGTACAAAAATTAAGAACACTATTTTTGCAGCCACTAACTAAATACTTTCCGCGCTGCTTCTGTGCAGGAAAATCGTACAAGTATTCAGAGAGTGGGGCAAAAGACATTTAAATCAAGAAACAAACTAGAAATACAAAGTTAATTTTGTTGTTTCGTTATAACAAGTAAATGAGACCGTCTATTGCTCTGGTAATACGTCCCTAGCCGTTCTGCCTTTCCTCTAGTCTAGCCTTTTTTTTATCCCGGGAGGCTGCGAAAAAAACCGACGGACGCATAACAATAAACCTAGCCTGCGATAGGGTTTAAAAAATTGTATACTATGGGTGCGCCGTAAATGGCCAGCTCTATTTACTGTTAAACTACTCCCACTAGAATGGTTTAAGGTTACCAAACAACTTGTACATAAAAATAGTACACTGGGAGGTTTGTGGATAAAAACGCAAAAACCTTCTAAACAGGGCTATCCTTTATCTCCCAGGGGTAGAAAGACGGTTTTTTTAATAAATAAAACCATATCGTATATGTAAAGGCATTTGGCCAAAAATCCAGATTGGTTAGGATGCCCGGCACCAAAGATCAAAAACTCTGGGAACCAATTTTTTTTTCTCTTAGCGCCGTAGGCCTAAGTGCTTAAACCATTTACTTCAAATCATGTAACTCACAGGAAAATGGACAGAAACGATCACAGTCTTAACTTCTTAATAGCCACAGACTTTATCTCTATTCCTGCGAAAACAGAACTGTAAATTTCATCTCCTGCTATTAACCACAGCCAATTGAAAAACGCTCCAAACTGAGCGCACCGCACGCAATCGCCGATCGCCATTTTCCACAACAACAAACTTCTACATTTGTAACTTATATTTTTCTCTCAGGCATAAAGCCGACCAGTTTAGTGTTTGTTGTAGGAACCACATATATGTACTCACACTCTGCGTTTTTATTTTGAACTTCAATACTAGTCTTGGTTTGTTATGAAAACGTCGATTGCACTTTTTATCATTATTTGCGGATGCAATACTGTTGTAAACCAAAATGCGTTTTAGCATCTACAAACTAGCTGGTTTATTTTAATCCATTGCCTAGTGCTTATAAAAGCAATTTAGTAACGTAACTTCTTCCCACAAACTCTACCTTGTCCAAAACGGCATTTTTTTTACTATTTTATTTTACCGGACATTTTTCTCCAAAAAGTGTTTATCTTGTATTTATTTCAGAGCTCCGACCATAGCAACCTCAACCAGTTATAATTAAAGCATTTACTATCCACTATTGCACCAGAGCAGAAACCATCCTTCTATTAAACTTGAATATTGATTTTAATAGCAAACTCCATTCCCCCCCCTCCTTCAATTGTGCGATGCCTAACATCGTAGTTTTAAATTATAGGCCTAACCACGTTGCGAGTTGTAAACTCAGTTCCCATGGCCTCTCAAATCAAAAAAGTCGGCAATTCCCTTTGCCTCCTTTGTTGCCAAAGTTCCCTTCCAATCCACAGCCAGTATTCAATTCCCCCACCACTCAGAACTTGAAGCTACCCTAGCCGTCCGCGCTGCCACTCCTACTTCCGGTAGTGACAGCTCGCCCGATCTAGGTCAGTCTCTCCTCCTCCAAGATGTCCGCCTCCTCTTCCCCGCACGTCCCCTCCGCAGCTATCCTCGGCGTCCGCGCCGACTTCCGGTAATGAGTATATAACCCCAGCCCCAGACTCAATCGTTAGCACTGCTCAAAGATCTCAGAGGCTAGAGGTTGCTACGCCGGTCGGAGCGGAGATGTCCGCACGGGTCCGCAGGTTGCCATGCCGGGCAAGGTAGCAGTTCGTTGGTAACTAAGTTAATTTTTATTGAAAGTATTCTTTTAGACTCAAATTCTAAAATTATAGTTCTTAAACTTAAACTTAACCTCTTACGTGAGAATGATTGTGGATCAGTTAACCGCCATCGGCATTTCTGGCCTAGAACTACCACAACTTAAGGGTATAAGGTGACCTTCCTGAAAACCGGCTTTTTTTCTTATTTATGTTGAACAAAGGTTCTTCTAAATAATCAAATGGTTTAAATCGTAGAGCTTAGACGTCTTTTGGGTTGTGTACCAGGTTTACCATTAGTTAGTTTGATCTTTAGCATTGGCTTTAGAAACATAACTTGTGACTATTTTACTAGTGCAAACGTTGCATTCTGTAACTTAGAGAGTCCGGTGACTCAAACAACTTTTCTTATCGAAATTTTGTAGTGTATGAACTTTTAATTTATACACTTCGTGCCGATTTTCATGTAAAATCTTCGTGTGCTTTATTTAAAGCTTTTTGAAATATTTTTCTTTGTAACTAACTTAGTTCCAATGTAGTGTAAGAAGTTAAACATGTTTTAATAAAAAACTTTCGTTGTTTTAAACAACCAGTTGACTTCGTTGAGATTTAATTGCATGAGTAAATAATCAAAATCCGTTTTTATTTAACTCCCAGCCAGCAATTAAACACCCATCGTGGTGGCAGCAAATTAGTTAGTAGTTAGTTGTAGTATTTGAAAAACAGTTAGGACATGGACGCTCCCCCCCCCTAACCGAGCAGTAGCCACTGCAGTGCTGTAAACTTCGCTAAAAGTCAAGCAGTCACGTAAATATTAACAACGTCATCGCCAGTACACCAGATTGTCGGTGCTCACCTGAAAAAGCACCTAAAGAGACAGGTAGCGCCGCTACATATAAAACTTAAAGAGGAACTAACCGGGGACTAGTTACAATTCTCATAGAATACTCCTAATGAATATTATTAACGTGTCGTACAATTTTTGTAATTATCCTTCCACACAGGAAGGCATTGATATTGACAAAAAGAGCAAGCACTTAAAATTTAGGGATAAATGTCCAAAACAGGGATTAACTGGAAGTTGCTCAAGGATGAGCTCCCAACAGACCAAAATGTTATAATAAAGACAAAAAATAACTTTCAGTCAATTCTTACTGAAAACAAAAGTTTGAACAAGTTTACTGTTTAAACAAAATACCAGCTAAGTGTGTCGGCATTGACATGTTTCTTTTCAGGTTTGTACAGTCTCTGAAGTTTAAAATTCAAATTTCAACATGTACACTATTTAGGTTTTAGTTGCTCCTAGATGGAGCCACACTTGTATTGGCCTACAACTCATTATTTAAAATTAACTAGCACGGGAAAACACTGGGTTTAGGTTTTCGTTTTTAATTGCAAAAAAAAATCTTGTTGAGAGAAAAAAACTACATTAGGTTAGGTTTAACAACCTCCGTTTTACTGAGAACACCTATCCAGAACTACATCCATAATTATGCATTTATTTCCACCCTAGACTGACATAGAGCTCACACTAAAACATCGGTCCTATTTTTAAAGAGGATCAGACAACAAAAAAACTGTATTTCATTTAGGATAAACTCAGGCAAACTGATTTTACCAAATTCGGGGTAAAAATTAAAACAATCAACAGAAGCATGTTTTCTGCCAATCTCGGGTTGGCTAGATTTGTTAGTTTCTAACTTTAGATTAGGTTGTGACTTGCTTCGGGCAGTAAGCCAACTTGCGAAGCTGGTTACACTAAATTCCGGTTTTCCGGACATGGACAAACTGTTGCTTACATCGCCATCTGAAAAGCTACGTTTCAATTCTACCTGAACACCATGACGACGCTGTAGCCAATCGTGAATCGTTGGGGCGTGGTCAGTTTCCACTTGCTGCTGTGGTACACGACGCCGGCTAGAGGAATTTTTAATGAGTTCCTTCTCATCCAAAAGTTTTGCCCGTGTTGGTCGAACGACGATAGGTTGTTGCTGTGAGGCCACTGGTGGTTTGACCAATCCCTCAGGTCGTGGGGGGTCATTCCCGTGGCTACGGGCCTGAGTCTGTTTACGTTTGCGCGAGCGTCTCTTAGATTGGCTCGTGCCATTTTCTGCAGTATCAGACTTCGTCGGGGGCGTTGCCATACGAGCGGTGTCGAGGGCAGGTTCACGTAAAAGGTTTTAAGGCATTAAGTCCGTTTACACCAAGTACAATTTCGAAAATTGAACTAGCGGCTGAGGAAACACAAGCTACTGTCTTCAATACTGTACCGTCAGGTTATTTCAAATATAAGTTAACCTGAGGTAACTCTACTATTTCACTGTTTAGAATAGTCTGGCACCTAACTGTTTGTTTTAAACATAGCCAGTTTTTGGCCAGTCTAGAGCTGACAATATTTACACAACTGCCGAAGTCGCAAAGAATTTTAATCTTACGTTGGCCTACGATGCCATTTACGGTACTAGACTGTAAAATTTCCCTGGTATTTTTACCTACAAGAAACACGTATTAGCTTGCTCCGGGACTTTTTGTTTAAAACGATCCGCACTCATAGCACGATCTAACATTAGCTTTAATGGGGTTAGATTTTACACTGTCGCTACTATCAGCGTTAGCATCTGGGTGAATTATGCTGTCACTGTCATTATTCTTAGTCCCAACCGGTGTAAAGATTGGTTAGGCGAACCGGCACCAAAAATCAAAAACTCGGGGACTTTTTTCTTAGCGCTCATGAGCGCTAGGCCTGTTTTTCACCTCCAACTTTAAAATTCTATATCTTCATGGAAAATGAACCAAATCAACTCTGTTTTGCAGCCCTTAATAAACTCGAACTTTATCTGTCATCCTACGAAAACAGAACTGGAAAATTCGCCTAACTTTGGTATCCACGTCAATTTGAAAAAGTGCTCAAACTGAGCGCCGACGCACGCAATTTCCGTCGCCATTTTCTACAAACATGTAAATATTTAATTATATTCTTGAATTTGGTTCCAGGCATAAAGCCGACTAGCTTAGTGTTGTTCTAGCTTACATGTTTGATGTACCAGTACTCTACGTTTTTATTTTTACTAGGGTGACGATTTTAACAACTGTAAAAACTTTGACTATACTAGCGTTATTTTTGCGGCTGCAATGATGCACCTAAAGTTTTATGTGTTATAGCATTCAAACACAGGCTGGTTTATTTTAATCTTTTACTTAGGCTTTTATAAAAGCAATAATTAACGTAATTTATTCTCATGAACTCTACCTTGTTCAAAATGGCAAAACACAACTTCAATTATTTTACCGGACATTTTTTTAGTGTACCTTGTATTTTTATTTCAGGGCTCCGACCATAGTGATCTCAATCCGAATGCAAAATAACAGCCTTATTCCTTCAATTAAAAACAGTATATTTAATTTTGAGCATCAAACTTTGTTTCCCCCCTCACGCCTTCAATAGTTGCAATGCATAACATTGTAGTTTTCAAAAAAAATTATATAGGTCTATTTTCACGTTGTTATGAGTTTAACTCAATGCACTTTCCAAGCTAAGGCCTCTAAAAACACCCAAAGTCGGCAATTCCCTTTGCCACCCAAGCTCTTTCAATTCCCTTCCAATCAGAACTCAGTATTTACTTTCCCCTCCACTCAGAGTGCAAAGCTACCTTGCCCGTCCGCGCTGCCATGCCTACTTCCGGTATTGACAGCCTGGTCGGCCTGAGTCAGTCTCTCCTCCTCCCGAGGTCTCCCTCTACCCTGCTCCACCTCCCCGTCGCTCTCCTACAGGACTGCGGTTTCCCACTACCTGGCTGCCAAGGAGCAGGTATAAAACTCAGCCCCAGTAGGCAATCGATAGCATAGCTCAAAGACTCAAAGGCTAGAGGTCACTACGGCGGTCGGAGCAGAGATGTCCTGTCCAGCGTTGCCATGCCGAGCAAGGTAGTAGTTCAAGGGTAACTAGTTTAATCTTAGAATTTTTATTTTGGAACTTATTTCTAAATTAATAGTCGTAACTTTAAACGTAACTTCTAGCTTTTCGAGTGAACTTATGGGTAGCCAAACGCCATCGGCATTTTTGGTCTAGGGCGCCCATAATTTAAGGGTTTAAGGTCCCCTTCCTAAAAACTGGCTATTTTTCTATTTATGTTTACTAAATGATCAAAAGATCACCGAGATCTAGCATGGGTTATCGTTGAAGCAGGAGTTTTCAATAGGTAGTTTTCTTTATAACGCTAATCTAGATTCAGTGTGATGTTGAAATGATTTTAGTGCAAGAGTTGCTAATTTCGTTCAAAAGAATATTTTACTGCAAGAGTCATGTTTGTAACTTAGAAGGTTGTAACCCGACTTTTCTAGTCCAAATTTTGATGTGAACTTTTATTTAGTTCTGTGCCGATTTAATTGAAAATCATGTGCTTTTAATTGAAAAGCCCCAGTTTATTTGTAACCAACTAGTAACTACGAATTGTATAAAATCTTGTCATGTTTAATTAAAACAGAAAAGAAAGTTGTTTTGAACAACAGTCTTGACTTCGAGTCCAATTTAATTTGCACGGGTTATTTTAATTACAAATCAATTTTTATTCTAACTCCGAAGTTTGCAGTAAACCGTGATAGATAGGTCATAAAAAGTTTAGTTAGGACGTTGACGATCTTCTCCTAACCGTGCAGTAGACACGCTATGCTGTTTTTCCATGGAAGTAAAAACCGCCACTTATGATTTATTCACGACCAACTACAACTTGCCCAAATGTCGGCGCTATAGACAGTAGGCACCTCAAGACCCTGTAAGCGCCACCACACTGGGTTAGCTAAGGAATTATGATTTTGTTTATCATTTCTAGAGTTGGAGGAAGCTTTAGAAGCTTGACTACCTGAATGAGTGCTAGCTTGCACTCTGCCACTTTTGTTAGTAAAATCTGCAGAGATTTGCTTATTGCGAGTTGTAAACTCGTCACAGAGTTTTGCTGCCTCTGCTAACGTCCCAGTTTTAATTTGATCGGGGAGCCATTTGCGGAACGCAATGGGGCAGGCTTTCGTGAATTGTTCGAGTAGAATTAAATTCACAAGTTGGTCATAGCTTCTGTTAACTTTAGCTAGTGAGACCCAACGGGAAAACAAGGTTTCCAGTTCAAATGCATGATCGTGAAATAATTGCTCTGGCAATTTTTCTAGGGAACGAAACTGGGTTTGCACGGACTCTTTAGTTTGTACAAACCTGTCAAGAAGTTTAGTCTTAACAATTTCATAATCATGCATGTCAGCATCTTGGAGCTGATCACACACTTTGATTAACACTTCTCCTAAAAGAAGTTGTAAACCGACGACCCATTCCTCTTTGGGAATTTTCTGCGTTAACATCGTTCTTTCAAAATTTTTCAAAAAACTGGTAATCTCTGAGTTGGGCATCCATTTGTTTACTAAACGCACAACATCGGCAATTTTACCAGGTTTGCTTACTGGAACTCTTGGTGAGGTCGGGGTTACTGTACCATTTGTGTGGCCAGAAATAACACTAAGATTAGCAGCATTTAGCCTAGCTAGTTCAATCTGCTTATCGAGCTTTTGTAGCTCTTGAGCGCTAGAGCGTTCTCTAATCTGCGCTTCTTCCTCCTTTAATTGAGCGTCACGGTCACGTATTTGTGCTTCTTGATCAATTAATCCAAGTTCGTGGGCCCTGCGTTTATCCGCATCGGCAACTTTTTAAAGCTTTTAACTTTAATTCTTTGGCTTTCAAAAACAACTCCTTTTCTTTATGAGCTATTTCTTTTTTCGCTTAAATGGCTAAAACTCTACGTTCGATGGCACTTTCTAGAGTATCGGCAAGTTCAGTTAAAGTAACTTTATCGTCAACTGCATCTCTTAAACTTTTAAGGGAAATCTGTTTGGATTCGCTTACTGCTAGTCCCAAGTCTAAACAGGCTTTCTTAAGCTCTTTGTTTTTCAGACCTTCAACTATTTCGTCAAAAGTTGCCATTTTGGAAAATTTTAACTTTACGTTAAAAAAAAAAGCTTGTATAAATGAATTATGGAATTAAAATGCAGCCGCAAAATTAATTCAAACTTTAAGTTAAGACTGAGCACGAATTTAACCGTTTCTCATCCTGATCCAGTAAGCTTTAGCAATGGAAAACATTTTTTTAACGACCCCTAGCTTTGGTGTATAAATAATTAAAATACATAACTGTTTCTAACTATAACACTAGGCTTGGCAGGCCAAAGCATTTCCTATGCACACTTACCCTGAAAACACAATCACTGTGCGGTCAGTCTATCCACATCCGGTCAATCGTCCCACCGACGATCGACGATACTGATTCCACGGACATCGTACAAGAACGTCTCTGGATCTCACTCACTGTGGCGATGGTTGGCTTTTCCACGGGCACAGCAGACAGCAACGGAGCACCGCGGCCTTCTTGGCTGGTTTCTCCTCATTGGTTACGGGTTGATGCGGGCAGTAGATCGGGTGTCTCGGCTGGGCAGGCGTCCACGCGGTGAAGCTGCGTCTCCAGTCGTCTGGCTCCAGGAACAGCGTTGTTACTGAGGCTGGGGGGGGGGGGGGTTGATTTGCAACGGCAATGCAGGCGTCTTTTCGGTTGACTATTTGGACGGAGTCACGGACATCTTTTTCTTGCAACTTACGTCCAAGTTGCGGTTTGACAATTTGAAGAATTGTTCAACTGGAGTAGCATGGCAGGGGGGAAACGCTTGACAGAACAGCACCTGTCCATCCCACCGCTGCTACCAAATTGTAGCGGCCGAAGCTACGATTCCCAAGGTGCTTGTAGCCTCGTCGACATCAATGTGGTTTTGACCTTTAAACTTCTAGTTTGTTGGCGATTTTTACTTTTACGGAAAACAGCATACATGTACTACTGGCCCAGCATGGGTAACAGAGAGTCATTTGTCCTAACTGTAGGCTAACTAGACAACTTTAAAGGGGGGTATTCGCTGCCACCAGGTGGGTGTTTCTAATTGCAGCCTAAGTTTAGATATTAAGTGGTTTTCTTAAATACTACAACTTCATGCAGTTAATCTCACTAGCAGAAAAACAGGCGTTTTACAAACTCTTTGGTTTATTAAAATGCAGAATAAATATAAACAGTTACATTTAAAATCAACTAGTGTCAGAACAAGAAAAGATTTTACATTAAAGCACGGCGATTTTTACAACAAGAAAAATCAAATTGAATTTACAAGAAATTCGACTCAAACTTCACATTCAGAGTGAAGAGTAAAAACTACAATTTTGATTAGAAAATATTTGTGGGACCTCGGGAACCCGTTATTACATGCAAACCGCGGGAATTACACGAAAATAGTCAAGATTTTGTTTAAGTCCGACCTAAGATCAAATCAACAAATCTGTAGATCCTTAATATTTGGGGCCTCGACCAACAAATACGTCTTCACTTGCACATTTAGTGTTTAGATAAAGTTCAAAAAAATAAAACACGGAAAGAAAGCTGGTTTTTTTAGAAAGGGACCGTGAACCCTGACGTTATGGGGGTGGGGGACCAAGAATGCCGACTATGGCGTCACCTCCATAATTTTCTCAAAGCTAAGGTTAGGTTATGTTTAAAACTAAAATTTCGAAAATGGGGTTTCCAAAATTAAATTTTCTAAACTTAGTCTAATACGAACCAACTACCTTTGCCCGGCATGGCAACATTTGGACGGGACATCTCCTATACCGACTGGCGTAGTCACCTCTGGCTTTGAGTGAGGGAAGTGGGTGCTTTTTATGCTAGAGACCGGAAGTTCGCGCGGACGGGCAGGAGCGCTACGGGGGTCTGATTGGAGGAGGGCTTGGAGAACAATGGAAAAGTCGGCAGAGCAAAGGCTTTTTGCTTGGCGCCGTTTAAAGGAACAGCTATGGTACTGCGTGATAGAGAGAGGCCAATTGAGTTGTACTCATTGTTTGGAACGTGAAAAAGGCCTTTAATTATTATTGATTGTTTTCTTATTGAACCACGATGTTATGCATTGCGACTATTGAAGGAAAGATCTCATAAAATTCAGTTATTAACGTTGGGAAGCCAGGTTTAACTTTGGGAATTGGTAGCCAAGTCGATTTTGCTAGGAACAACTAAGTTTAAATAAAAAAGACATGTCCGGGAAAATTCGTAAGTTAAGATGTTGCCTAAGCTCCGGTAGTGGTGATGGCAAAAGATTACGTTAAAAGATTATTATAAAATAAAAGGTTTTAAGTTACCAGCAGATGCTAAAACGCATTTTAAAATAGTTAAACAGTATTTGCAGCCGCAAAAATTAGGTTTTGGATGTCGGACATTTCTCAAGTGCATCTTAGATCGTCACCTTAAATCTACTTAAGAAATATCAAAACAAAGTGTCTGTACAATTAAATATGAGGTTAAGTACCTTCGTAGAGGAAGCCCCTCCTAATAAACACTAAGTTAATGTCTTTGGCTTTATGCCTAAGTGAAAAATAAAAGGTAAATACAAGTTTTTACAAGTTTTGAAAATGGCGTCTCGTGCGCTGTGGTAATTTCGGCATCGGTTTCGTACGTTTTTCAAAATTGTGTAGAAGGACTTCTAGGTGGAATTTTGATGTTCTGTTTCCGGGGGAATACAGATAAAGTTCGTGGTATTAAGAGCTTTAAAGTTGAGACGAATTGGTCCATTTTTCTGGAAGTTACAGGTTGTTGAAGTTGGGGCTTTTCACGGCCGAGGCGCCGAGAAAAAAAAATGTTCGTTGCCATAAACGAAGTTTCCCTCAGGTTGTTGATTGTTTGAGTCAAGGTATCCTCTCAAATCGGGTGAAGAACTCGGGCCTTCTTTACAATATAACAAGTTTACAAATCAAAATTTTCGAGTAGAAAAAGTTGTCTTTGGGTTCCAATCCTGAAAAACCCTCTAATTAGAACCGCATCCGCTTAGTTACAAATTAGTCCGTACAGTTATGTTTCCCGAATCCTCAATTGATCAAACCGTCTGCTGTTTAAATTAAAATTATTTTAAAATAAACAAGAAAGAAGTTGGTTTTTAGAAAGGGCACCACCCTTAAGTTATGGAAGGCAGGGGGCCAGGAATGCCGATGGCTGGCTTAGCTAACCATAAAAATTCTCAAACTAGAAGAAAGTTAAAATTAAACTATAAATTTAGACTTGGTGGTCCTAAATATAAACTTTCAATTTAAACTAGTAACGCATACTGACCACTACCATTGCCCGGCACCGCGACTCCCGACCGGCGTGACCCGTCTAACTTGATATCTGTGAGCTGTGCTAAGGACTGAGAGCTGCTTGGGGTTTTTATGCTAGCGAGGGGGATCCAGCCAGACTAAGCGCGGACTTCGAGGATAACTGCGCAATCCTCATTGGCTGAGGGCCGAGAGAACAATAGAAAGTGGGAGTTGCTGGCGGTTTTGTAAAGGGAACGAGTGGAGCAGCTTTGAAGGAACAAGGCCTGTGTAAGGAAGGTTCATTTCAACTTTTACTTGATTAATAAAGTGAAAAGGCCTTTACTTTAAAACTGTTTGGTTTGGATTCAATTGAAGGATGCTCAGATATTAGATACGAGTTTAATAGAAGGAAATCTAGGTTATTAGCATTCGGATGGTCACGGTCGGAGTTTAGGAGGAGATTTTTAAATAAAATATTTACAATAAAAATGTGTGTCCGGTAAAATCGTAACTGAAGAAAATCGCTAGGCAGTGGTAGTGTTCACGGGGCAAAAGATTATATTTAAAGGATTAAATAGACTAGCTTAGTGAAATGCTATAATGCATTAAAATAAGTTTAGATTTCTCAGCAGAGAATGAAGTTTTGAGATAGAGGAACATTTTTCATGGCATTTGTAATCATTCAAATAATCATAAAAAATATCGCACTATAAAGTGTGTCTGTATCCAACATATATGTAAGGTTAAGTACCTTAAGGCAGCCCCTCCTATTATACAACTAAGCTAGTGTTTTTAGGCTTTGTGCCTGAACGAAACAAGAAGGTGAAAATAAATACAAAATGTACAGAGTTTGGAGTTACGGCGACTAGAAGTGTGAGCGTTACGACTCAGTTTGGAGGCTTTTTTAAGTGGCTGTTGTGGACGAACCAGAGGGAAATTTAAAGTTCTGTTTTCGCAGAAAGGTAGGTTTAATGCAGGGCTATTAAGCTGAAGAAACTTTGGTCAGTTTGGTCCGTAACTTCCTGAGGAATCATTGCCCGAAGATGGACATTTTGGGGGGGGGGGGAGCTGAAGTGTGGGGCTTCAGAAAGCTTGAGTGTTTTTCCCAGAGGTTTTTAATTTTTGGAGTCCGGGTATCCTCTCCAATCCGCCTGAAGCACAGGACTTCTTCACTTCAGTTAGCAGAGGAAATTCCAAAGAGAGCCTGGAGATCATCCCATTTGCTCTTTACCCCCTCAACATTGGTATACAGAAAACGAATCGGTTTATCAAACATAACTCAATAACCAGAAGCACTTTGACCATTCAAGCTCCCGTTCTGTTGATTTAACCCTTTGACTGCTGAATTAATTTTCTCTCTCCACAAAAGTAGGGGTAACCTGGACGGGACTCGAACTAGCAACTTGAAGGAGCTCTTTAACTTCAGGCACACCCCTCTACCAACTCGGCCACGGCCGTCTCTAGAGTCGGCTTGTTAAGGGAACCTAGTATTGTTGTCGTTTCTCCATTGTTGGCCATCTCGTGCATACTTTGGACTCTGTTTTTGGGACTCAAAGCTGTGCTTGTGTTTTTGGCTAGTATACTTGTCGCCAGCACTTTAAAGGTTAAGTCCTCGACAGTACTATATGAGGTTTTACAGATCTTCCCAAAACTGCATGAGAAGGGCTCCCTCAGGCCAGATGTCAGGGCTGCTGATTTTGGTGTACTGAGACACCCCAGCCTCGATACAAAATGATGAATATGTCTGATGCTTAGTTGTCAAATTTGTGACCTTTTCATGTATGATTGTGTTGTCCAATATAATATCAAAAACCAAAACTGGTAAAAGGGGCCGCCTTCGGCCCTTTAAAGGAGTGATATCAACACACCAAAACTTTCGCCAAGTTAATCACACCGCTTAATAGTTCGAAGGTTAAATAAATGAAAACTAGAACATTGCTACTTTCGGTAGCAATGTTCAAGTTTTCATTTAATGTCCAAAGTATTATTCGGTGCGATTAAGTTAGCGAATGTTTAGGTGTGTTGATATCACTCCTGTGAAGGGCTGAACCATTCGGAACTTGGCGGCCCTTTTACCAGTTTTGGTTTCTGATATCATATCACCCCTTTATTTTTTTAATTGTGCCTACCTTTTACCTATAAGCCGAACCATTCTCAACTTAGTCACCTCTTTATAGGTTTTTGGCTTTAACTTTGTTGTAATTTGTTTTATTTAGTTAGTTTTGGTTTGTCGGTATCGCTCCTGTGAAGGGCCGAACCACTCTCAACTTGATGGCCTCTTGACCAGTTTTTGGCCTTGTTTATTTTGCTTTGTTTTTACAGTTGGTTTATTTTTCGTAAATTGGACGTGAATACAATTTCTTTGCAACGTTGTTTAGATTTGTCGTGATAACACTAGTGTGTCTAGGCACGAACATCAGTATACACGTTCTCATTGTCTGAACTTTGGCCGTCCAATGAGAGACGATGCCAACCATACTAACAATGGTTATAACAATAGTTTCGTACTTACGCACCCTCCCACGTAATCCCCGTTACGCCCCAGGCTCCAAATCGTAAAAGGTACGTAGTTCGTATTGTACTACACCCATTCGTCCAATTTCATAGCTGGAAGACTTCCCGTTATATCGGTATCGATGAGTAACCACCGTATGGGATTTAACATGCGGATGAGCGGACTAACTAGCTAGCTAGATAGTAGTAACACATTTTCAACTTTATTGAGGGTCAGATTTGGCGTTGAAAGCAGCTTAGCTGGCATTCCTACACGAGTTAATTTTTGTTAGGTAGGTTATTGCTCTCGATTTCAACACAATTTAAGCTTTTGTACCGCAATTTTTTTCTCCAAGTACCTGAAATGTGCCCAACTACGATTCAGGAGATAAGACATTGACGCTATGGCGTCGCGCTACAATGGTTTACAACCTCGACAATTGAATTGATGTTATGTTTGCTATCTAACTAGGCGCGGCACACTAGCGTGTGTCTAGATCAGCTTCGTAACCTTGATGTCAGTAACTCCTGGATGTATGCGACTAACAAACAGTCTTCCGACGTGAGAGTTCTGAGGATTTCTAGCACGGTTAAATGGCTTCACTGCCCCAAAACGTGTGGTCCTACCAGTACCAATTTGAGGCTGTTTCCTCTTTTTAGTAAAGGCCACCACGCACACAGCGGCCAAGCCGCACGGTCAGGTCCCTGCGGCCAACGAGAATGTTTACGGTGCATGTAGCAACGCGCACTTGGCCGCAGCTGCCATCCTGTCGCGGCGGCCACTAGGATCGCGGGCGGCGTGCAGGTGGCCGCAGAGCGACCACACTTACTCCAGGTTCATTCTTCACCACGTGATCGAGAATTATCAATGAAAAACGGACGTGGCCGCGCAGCCCGTCGCTGTGTTTTCTGGCCGCGACAACCACTGGCCGCACGACCTGACCGCTCAGTGCGCGGGCGCCCTAAACTTCACAGATGGCTGCTGAAGTGCCCTGGAATAACTTGACTTGCCTCGCTTTTTGCACATCTGTTTCTCTACGAAAAATGGACGAAATGGACTGGAATCTAAAGCCCTTAATAGCCTGGAACATTAACTTGACTTCTGCGAAAACAGAACATGAAAATTCGGTCCCAGTGATTTTCTACAGCGATTTGAAAAAATGCTCAAACTGACCAACCCCGAACGCAATTCTCCAGTTGCCATTTTTCAAGAACTTGTATATTTGTATTTACACTTTTAATTTTAGTAGGCAAAAAGCCGACCAGCGTAGTGTTGTTTTAGGAGTGGCTGTCAATCGGCACTTAACCTCACATACATGTAAAAGAGGACCAACACTTCATGCTTTTATCTTGAACTAGGGCCCAGTTTGTTATAAAAACTTTGATTGTAAACATTATTATTTGCGGCTGCAGTAATATCCTACTTTATAATGCGTTATAGCATTCAGGGAATAAGCTGGTACATTTAACCTTTTTATTATAATATTTATGCAACTATTTAGACAAAACTAGGTCCCTGAACTCTACAGATCCCGGCAGGTTTACCCTACGAATTTTAGCGGTCATTTCTTTCCAACGTACAAATTTTTATTTGAATTCTCCAAACTTCGACCATTGTAACGTTCCTTCTATTAAACACGCATATATCCATTCCACTGGCTAAAATATCATGTTTGCTCTTCAATCTAAGCCTGTAAACTTCATTCCACCTTCCTCCTCCCCCCCCCCCAGTACTTAGTATTTTTATTTTGAATGCAGTTTAACTACCCATGCTGGAAAAGGCCTTGTCTCCTCTTAGAGTTGGCAATCTCTTTGCTCCAGTAGCAGCCCCAATGCCCTTCCAATCAGATCACTGCATTCAATTCCCCTTCCAGTCACACCAAAGCAGCTCCATCGTCCGTCCGCACTTTCCCTCTAACCCAGTTTGAGTGACAGCGTGGTCGGCCTGCTCAATCCCTTCCTCTTCCTTTGTTTTCCACGTCTCGAGTCCCCCATGTAGTACCTCTCCTACAGGGACGCCCTTTCCCTCCTCCCTGTTGCCAGGCAGCTGCTATAAAACCAGCCAGCAGGTTGGCATCCTCAGCATAGCTCAACAATCAAAGCCAGACGTTACTACGGGGATCGGAGTGGAGATGTCACGAGTCTGATTGTTGCCATGCTGGCAAGGTAGTAGTTCAGGTAACTAGTTTTAGCTTTACTTTATTTTTCGGAATATTATTCTAAAATTTAAAGATTTAAACTTATAAACTTCTGACTTTGAGTCGTTTTTATGGGTAGTTAAAACCATCGGCATTTCTGGTCTCCCCTCCCATAACTTACAGGTTTAAGGTCTGCTTTCTAAATACCGGCTTTCTTTCTGTTTGACTTACAAAATGTAAACAAACGTGTTTAGATCACCAAGATCTCGTAGCTTTATTTTCGAAGCAGAGTACTTCAATGGTAGGACCCTGATATCGCTAGCTTGATTCAATGTGAAGAGTAGATTTGATCTTGTGCAAGACACCATAGAAACACAATTTTAAATTAGACTAAGACTGAACTTGTAAGATGTATTTTCTAATTTGGTGGCGTTCAGGTAACTTCAAATCCTTTTTCTATTCGAAATTGTGATTTTAATTTTAATGTAAATTCTCAGCCGCTTATGGAACGGTTCTGTGGGGTCAATAATATATATAAAAGGTTAAATATACTAGCTCAGTAAGAATGCCGTAACGCATTTAATTAAGTTTGAATTATTTGCAGAAGCACATAATAATAACTGTGGGAGTAGGACATATTCATAACATTTGC
>JAHWFP010034199.1:1233-15674 GCA_023313725.1 Lithobius niger | reverse complement strand
GCATGATGTTCTTTAATTCATAAGCAGGTGTGATATCCAGGCGTGATGTCCAAGAGCAGGCGTGATATCCGATATCACTCCTCCTTTTGCATCTCAGTCCTAAACCATTGTTGCAATGCCGTCGTGTTCTATTGTAAAAGGAGGACTGAGATCGTGAAATTGGGTAATAATAATAAAGTAATGTGCAAAGCTGCGTGTGTTTATTGATTGTCACTGAGTACAGCCAGTTGTTACTCACTAGCCGCCTAACCATTGTTAATGGACGTTCCGGAAAAGCACGAAACAAATTTGGTCAATTTGATCGTTGACATCATGTATTGTTGTGTGATTGTCGCTGATTGTTGGAAACGTTCATTTTTTGTTAATTTGGGGCATTTAGGGCCTGAATTTGAATTAAAAAATACGCCTAACAGAAATTCGGAGAAATTTTTATTCTTCGGAACCCTTTGTCCAATTTTCGACGCCACTATTTTAAGAGGAGTAGATTAACAAACAAATAAATAAATAAATAAATAAATAAATAAATACATAAATAAATAAACACACTGAACGATTTTAATCATGTTAGATATGAAACCTTACATCGTTAGGCTGAATGTCAAAGGCTATTCTTACCAAATTGTTGTTCGCATCATTCCAGAATCGCAAATTACTGAGTAAAACGTGTCGAAATTATGTTTCTGTTTAATTATAATAATAATAATAAGACTTTCTTTGAACCATTTAAAAGAGCAAAGCTGACATGCAAGGGTCGGGATGGACCACTAACAGCACGTCAATTTTTAAAAACAAACTTAAGCAAATTTGCATTAGCAAATGCTCGTCGAAATTTTAAAAGCATTAAAAAACTTCTTGGGAGTAGAAAAAGGGATTAAAAAGAAGAAATCTGGAATTAAGGAGAATAGGGGAGGGCAGTTTTCAGGGTGCAATAAGTGTGCCCTTATATCACACGTATTAAGTTTTTTGTGGAAGATATGTAACGATAGCGACGAAACAATGTCATTTGGGAGAGAGTTCCAAATTGGAACCACTCTTAGACCAAAAATTGCTCTCCTGCAATTCAGGTTATACTTGGGATTTAAAAGTCTAAAGTCATTTCCCCGGGTTCGAGTCTCAGTACTAAAATCAAAGAGCGGTAAATCGACGCGCGTAAGGAGTAAAAGTAAGGATGAGATCAGCCTTTAGAGGTTTACATTCGCGGGTGTCGAGTTTCAGTATTTTTTTGTCGCTCTCATAAGGTTTCGTTCCTAGTCCAGGAAATCTTTATGTATATCTCCTCTGGACCGCTTCAATTTTGTCAATGTCTTTCAAAAGTCCTGGTGACCAGATCTGGCTTGCGTACTCCAGAACTGGGTGAACATAGACTTTAAAGGCCCAAAGTTTGGTTTCAGAGTTCCCCGAATTAAAGCAGTGTTGAACAATTGCAGCCCTGCGACTGGCCATAGTGGCGATATGGTTACAATATGTAGTAAATTTGAGGTCATCCTGAAACCAGACACCGAGGTCCTTAAAGCATTTTTTACGACCTCTAGGCTTATAGTCTCAAGACTCAAGGAAAAACTACGGCATTTTGAAGTTGAAAGAGGTAGTTGCCAGTTTTTTGACCATTTGGAAATGGAGTCAGTACTAAGTTGGAGTGTAAGGCTGTCGTCATTAGTGATTATTGGTGAGTGCAGTTTCACATCGTCGGCGAATTTCTCTAGAGATACCATGGTAATTGGGCTGGTTAAGTCGTTCAGAAAAAGGACAAATAGCAATGGACCCAGAACTGACCCTTGGGGAATACCATTAATGACTGGTGACGAATTAGAAAGAACAATGTCTACAATTGTTTGCTGAGTACGACCAGAAATGAAGGCTCCAATCCATTGGCTAAAGTTTTGTCCAAAACCATATCTTTTAAGTTTGAAAATTAATTTAGAATGTATGACAGATTCGAAGGCCTTTTGAAATCGAATAGTATAATGTCTGTTTGGATACCCTGGTCAAGTGCCTCAGATCATTTATCAAGTGCAACCAAAAGTTGGTGTACTGAAGATCGACCGGGCATAAACCCAAATTGGTCATAATGAACGATTTTAAATTTATTGATGTGGAGCATCATACCTTTGTGTATTATAGTTTCCATAATTTCACATGGTACGTAAGTAAGATTGGCCGATAATTTGTTGGGTCAGTGGGGTTCCTCTTTTTGAACAATTGGAACCACAATTGCAGTTTTCCTACATGAAGGAAGGATTCCTGTAGTGAATGGTAGAAAAAAAAAGGTCTTGGAAGGCCTCGGCAACTTGGTCACCAATTTGTTTGTAGTAAAATGCATAGAAACCATCTGGACCAGTTGATTTACTCGGTTTCATATGGGAGATAGCTTTCTTAATAACGGTGAGCCTGAACAGGATATTGGAGCATTGCTGTTCACTCTGCCATGTATGCCCAAGAGCTGTAAGAGGTTCAATTTTGTCGTCAATCACACCATTTTGGAAAAAGTTTTCGTTTAGTGCCTCTGCCTTGTCTTGTGCTTTTATTAGAAGTTTACCCTTCACCCCGATTGGGGGAATGGACCGGACTGAATTTGTTTTTAGCCTAAAGAAACGAAAAAGGGTAGAGAGGTTTTCTTCTTTTAAAATTGGGACTCAAGGATGGACGCGAGTTCTTTGACATGGTCAGTATACTTTTTTTTTGCACTCAGAATATGTAATTATGTTTACGTTTGTTTTACAGGAGCGGTACCTGTGCCACGCATCCAGTTTTTTTATGTTTCAGCCTGGTTAGCTTTTTATAAATAAATAAATTAAAATAAATTTTGCCGTATTAACAGCAGGGTTCCCAGAAGGGCAAGCCACTTACACTGGACCCGTACAAGTTTTTTCTTTATTCATTCTTTTGTCTCCATTTGACAAATTCTGGTCGTTTCAAAAAAGCCCGAAGACTTAACTTACCAAGGATGGACCTGAAGTGTGCCGGGGAACGAGCCCTGACCGCTTCATCAGGAAGAGAGTTCCACGCAGATGTAACCCGAAGCGAAAAGAAGTGTTTTCGGCAGTCACAATTAACCGACTGTACTGCCAGTTTAAAAGAATGTCCCCGTGTAGTCAGGCACAGAGCAGGGTCGAAGAAGGGAAGAACAACATTCAAAAAACCCCGAACGATTTTAAATGTCAAATATAGGTCTTGTTTAAGCCTGCGTAGTTCAAAGGACTCAAGTTTAGTTTTCTCCAACTTTTCTGCATAGGATAGTTTTTTTAAGTTAAGTAAACTCTTTGTAAATTTGCGTTGAACGCTTTCTACCTTGTCAATATCTCCCAGAAGAGATCGGGACCACACCTGGCTGGCAAATTCCAGCAATGGTCGAACAAACACCCTGTACGCCCAAATCTTAATAGTATTATTGCCAGATGTGAAACACCTGTTCACCACTGCTAGACGGCCGAAGGCTCTCGCCACAATAAGGTCACAGTGTTTGGTTGACTTAAGGTCTGACGTTATGCAGACACCAAGGTCGTTAACTGAACGCACGTCTGGTATATGTAGATTACCAATGTAGTATTTATGGCATGGATTTTTTTCCCAACATGAAAAGCTAGACACTTAGGAATAGCCAGGTGGAGCTGCCACTCTTCACTCCAATCGTGGATATAATTAACATCACATGAGATGGCTGGTGATGCGGATGAAAAGTCGGTGATAGGTGCCCCCATCTTCAGGTCATCAGCGAATTTAAATTGGTAGGTAGATTGGTCACTGCATTGCAGGTCGTTTACAAAAATTACAAAAAAGCAATGGTCCAAGCACAGAACCCTGCGGGACGCCACTCTGGGTGCTTGAAGATGAAGAGATGGTTTCTTTTATCACAACTCTCTGTGTCCTGTCCTTAAGAAATGACTTCAGCCAATTTAAAAGTTTCCACCAAAACCCAGGCACTCTAATTTATAAAGTAATTTCGAGTGTACTACTGTCTCGAAAGCTTTTTTAAAATCCAAATAAATTACGTCGTTAGGTACACCGATGTCAATCCCTGATGTCAAGATGTCTAAAAATGATAAAAGTTGGTATGTAGTGGATCTTCCCGGTAAAAAACCAAACTGATCATCCAGTATAATATTATTTTCCTGAAGATAGGCCAGCACGACAACCTTTATAGAAGTTTCCATTAATTTACATGCAACGACAGTTAAAGCGATTGGCCTGTAATTTTACGGATTTGCAGGGTCACCGGATTTAAATACCGGAGTTACATTTGCCGACTGCCACATTGAAGGAAGTTTGCCAGAGTTAAAAGAGAGGTTGAAAATAAGTGTTAATGGTATCGCTATTTGTTTGCTAATTTGTTTGTAAAAAAGGCTGAGAAGCCATCCGGTCCAACAGCATGGCTTGGTTTTAAGAGACTAAGAGATGCTAATGTTTTTTTGACAGAGAATACAACATGGTTACAGGATATTTCCTGTGAATATTTCTGTTATTCCTTCCTTTTCCCTTTCGTGATGTTGGAGATTTGACGCAGAGTGCAGTACAATCACGGATTACAACCAGAAAGTTTTCCCATGCCTCGTTCACATCAGAGAAGTTACCCAACTCTTCTCCCCAATCACTGTATCCGAAATTTTAGCCGAGGATAATGAATTTAAATCATGATTTAGGCTACACCAAAATGATCTACATTAAAAGAACCAGCCAATGCACTAGCCTAATTTAAATGTATCAAATTTAATTAGGCCTAAAAAGGAATCAAATACCTTTGGTTCCTGTAACGCGACCGTGCCTAATTTTTTTCTTCAAATTTCAGCGACCCTAAATGTTTTTTCGTTCATTTTTTCCTTATTTGTATTAAATCACTCGGCCATATTAAATCGCAAAGGGAAACAAATGGGACCGCAGAGAAAGGCTGTCAGATA
Source organism: Lithobius niger (assembly GCA_023313725.1). Lineage (NCBI taxonomy): Eukaryota > Metazoa > Arthropoda > Chilopoda > Lithobiomorpha > Lithobiidae > Lithobius > Lithobius niger. The sequence continues at coordinate 10,782 of JAHWFP010034199.1, read as the reverse complement.
CGCTGCCAAAAAAATACTTAACAATTTATATTATTTAGGCCTACTCGTAAGTCGATGTCAACTGCTGTGGGTTTATGCACAAAGTCAGTATAAAAACAAAGTTTAAAAAATCTATATTTCGACCTACTAACCCTACTTTTTTCCCCGATGTTACAGGAACCAAGACCATTTTTTTAGGCGTTAGCTTTCTAAACTATGTTCATAGGGCCACAAAAAAAAGGTTTACAATCGTTAGTCATTTACCTCTTCCAAAAGGGGCAAAGGCCCATACTTTTTATTTTGGTATTTATCTTTTGTAAAGTGACTCTGTTTTTACGGGGCAAAACATTCAAATCTTAATAAAAAGAGCTGCAATTGGTTTGCTTTACGACAACCCAGTTGTAGTCTTTTGTGCAAGCTTTATGCTCCACTTTTTTGGGACAGATTTGTGGTTTTTCGAAATAACGTGAAAACCATTTAAGCACTCGATTTGAAATTAGCACCATTCGAAAGGTCCCGAAAAGATGGTTAAAATAGTGAATTGGAATGTCAAAATCGTTAAATTTTTGGTGAAATTATGCAGGAGCAAAATACTTTCCAGTAATGATAGGAATTTAAACTCTGGAAACCACACTGGTTTGAAACCATACACACTTAAGCACCAAGGTATTTTTTTTAATTGCCTAAAATAACGCAAATAACGTGGTAATAATAATAATATAATAATAATAATACCAATTTATTGCCGCATAAAAACAGTAATGGGATGCTGGAAGGAATAACTCTTATCCACTAATACCAGTCCCTACTTTAAAGAAAGAAAAAAGAACAAAGACAAAGGTAAGATAGCAATAAACAGTAACACATCAATGGTAACATCAAAGTTAAAAATCAAAAACATTTCAAAAATCCCGACAGATTAATTTTGTCGAGACCCAGCTTGAAGGCCTGTACATCATTTGCCATGACCAAAGGCAATGCGTTCCATGGTGCAACTACACGGTTGCAGAAGAAAAACTTAGTGTAGTATTTAGCTACGGATTTGACTATTAATTTAAGTTGGTGTCCTCTAGTGTACGAATTTCCTCTGACCGAAAAGAAAAAAGAGGGGTCGACATCAACAAACCCACGAAGAATAGAGAAGGTGAGGCATAAGTCAGCCCTAAGGCGACGCAACTCCAAAGAAGCTAACCCAAGTCGTGTTAAACGTTCCATATACGGCATATTATACATCCCTGGTATTAGCTTCGTGAACGACCTCTGGACCGACTCAATAGCTTTGATGTCCTTTACCAGGTGAGGTGACCATACCTGGAGGCATATTCAACAATAGGGCGAACATAGACCTTAAAGGCTCTAACCAACGAAACAGTATCACCAGACAAAAAACAACGTCTGATCAGAGACCCAATCCGTTTTGCACGTGAGGCAACAATAGAGCAGTGATTTGCAAATTTAAGATTAGATTTTAGATTTACACCGAGGTCCTTTATTTCATCTTTAAATTCAAGAATAACATCATTAAGATGGTAGGACATGTCCCGTGCTTTAATTCCAATATTAAGAACCTGACATTTGTCTGCATTTATCGGTAACTGCCACCTAGCAGACCAGTCCTCCACCTCATTCAGGGCAGTCTGGAGAGAATTATTATCACAACAATCCATGCCTAGATTGTATAGTTTTAAGTCATCAGCAAATTTTGGTGAAGCTATGGTCCCGAGGGGAGTATCCAAATCAGAAATAAAAATTACAAATAATAAGGGACCTAATACAGACCCCTGAGGGACTCCGCTGGTGACACTGGCATAATACGATTTACATTCTCCCACAGATACAGCCTGTTTCCTATCCTTAAGAAAATTTGCAATCTAGTCGGAAGCGGTACCCCCAATGCCAAATAACTTAAGCTTATGAAGTAGTTTAACATGGACGACCGAGTCAAATGCTTTGGCAAAGTCAATATAAATGACGTCAGTTGAAATTTCGCTTTCCGCAGCCTGAGTCCAATCGTTGAGACACTTAAGTAGCTGAAGAGTAGATGATCTACGTGGAAGGAAACCGAATTGGTCCTTAGGCAAAAGATTGTATTTCTGTAGATATAAAAGGATCTCATCACGAACAAAGCTCTCAAGTATTCTGCAGGGAATACATGTTAAGGAAATTGGTCTGTAGTTTGATGGGCTAGCCGCATTGCCCTTTTTATAGATTGGAGTGATCCATGCAATTTCCAGCAACTGGGTAAAATCCCAACACTAAGTGATGTTTTAAGAATAAGAAAAAGAGGTTCACAAAGTTCATTGGCAAGCGTTTTATAGAAAAAAAGCGGAAAAACCATCGGGACAAATGGCCTTACTATTTATTAATTTCTGCAATTTGTTTTTAACTGCCAATTTAGTAATATTTAGAGGATGAATTTTGTTCAGTGGACCATCATTTACCGTCGCTACATCTACATCTTGACCATCTCCAGTTACAAAAACTTCACAAAAAGTACTGTTTAAAGCATTTGCTTTCTCCAAGTTGCCGAGAAGTAATTTCCCATTAAATTGGAGAGGTGGCATTTTGCAATATATTTTTGTATTACTTTTGACGAACTTAAAAAGGGCTGCCATAGATCCATCTTTTATGACTTTGTGTTCGCGAATTATCATATAAGATTTACTAATTTTTTTTAGGTTTTTGGTGCAATTTCTATATAAAGTCTTATTTTCTTCGTTTGGAGTATCTTTAAGTACTCGCCAAAGCTTTCGTTTTAGTATAAGTCCTTTTCTTACTTCCCTTGGAATAATATTTTTATGTATTGAGTTTGTAACATATTCAGTCGATTTTAATGTCAAATCATGAAGAGCAGCGTGGAACAGAGACCATTTTTCCTCAATATCAGTATCTTGATTTAAATATTCATGCCAGTTAATGTTGTTAAGGTACATACTAAGACGGCCATAATTTATTTTGGTATAAAAACCGATTTCCCCATTCGTTTTGTTTTGAAATGTGCCTTGCAGTGAAAAAATCACTGATTCATGGTCACTGTTACTAAAATGTGGCATTACCTCAGTATCAAAAACCAAACGATCATTATCGGTCAGAATGATATCCAAAATATTGTTTCCTCGGGTAGGTTTTGTTACCATTTGAGACAGCCCAAGATCTAGGGCACAGTCAAGAAATATTTGCTGGTTTGTGTCAGTAGACTTCGGATATTTCCAATTGATATGTGACATATTAAAGTCACCAACAATTACATTTGATAATAAACGATCGACTTGGTCCCTAAAAAATGTACACATTTTAGTTATATGATCAAGATCCCTGCCATTGGGTAAATAACCCAAAATTAATTTCAAGCTATACTGAGGTAGGACAATGCTCAATGCTTCACAATCGTCCGCCAAAACCGGAGCTGAGAACAAAACCTCGTCCCTCAGGAAGATTGCAATACCACCAAAACCACCCAAACGGTCCCTCCTAAACACACGGAAAGGTATTACGCAATTATTGAAAAGGTGGAACCAAACTATTTTTCAAGCAGCTGAATTTGTAGTTTATGGCAATATTAAAAAAAAATTGGACACCAGCAAAAATCTCTGAATTCTTTCATTTATGTGTCTCAAAACAGATAAGCTACATTTTATCAATTTATATTAGACACAAATATCACAAACTAAAATGGGAACGTTGGAACTAGAAATCTTGTTAAAAGATGCACAGTTGTATCACAAATATTTGTATACTACCTGGTCTTTGTAGAGTTAGTACCGTTGTATAGGCTCAAGTTTGTCCCATTTACGAAGATGTACGCAGCTAGCATAAGCTCGGAGTACTACCGTAAATAAGTTGTTCAAACGAAACAAACAGAAAAAAGAACAGAAATCATCGTCGGTCAGGCAGATGCACAAAATTCAACAAATCCAGCGTAGCTTCGGCAAGCGATTTGGCCATGATTGGCAGATTCTCCGTGCGTTCAAGGTCAAAGACATTCAGCCTAACTGCTGTATTGATTATGCCGATTCCTTTTTACTAGTACGCTGCATTACCACAAAGAACATTCGTTCACTTATTGAAGTGTTCGTTGTTGATCAGGACAGCTTTAAACAGCTTTCCATATTATGATCACACACAGAAACACACATCGCAATTACACGCTGTCACATCACGGTGGCATACATCTTGGGAAAAACTCCGTTGTGGTTTGAAAGCAAACAGCGCTGCCGTTGGCCAGCTACGGATCACATGATCGTTATTTGAAGCAATCAGCTTCGTTGACAAAACAGCTGATAGAATTTTACGTGCCGTGCTCTTAGGTTACAAATTTTTAAAAAGAATGAATAATCAAAGAATAAAAAGCATGAATACATGCAGCGTTTAGAAAAAGTAAAAGTAATTACAACTTAAAACAAAACGATCTGTTTACGTTTATAGCAGCAGACCCCTTAGCTTGGGGTTTGGAGAATGGGGACGGGAGCTAATTTTGTTGTATGGTGGTTTGTGGGGGGGTCAAGTGGACCATCTTTACTTTCCTAATTTTTTTGTGAGTGCTTTTTTTTCGGGGTCGGAAGGAATCGGGGTTACAGATGTGGACTTGTGCTTTGGTTTATTTTAATTGTACTGTATGCAGATACAACTTTGGGTCAAACTGCCAACTATTTTTTTTCTTTGAATGACTCAGCTAAAAAAGGGACAGAGGGGACCGAATAAAGCCGGCTGGCGAGTCTGAGGAAATGCTTTTAGCTTCCCCGGCAGGAACTGTTAATTCCAACTGTAGAGCAACGGAAATAACTATTTTTTTCCCATAGAAAAACTCGGAAGGTGGGGGGAGGGTTTCAGAGGGGGCCAAATGCAGACAAACTTTGGGGCGAATGGTCAAGAACCTTTTTTCCTTGAATGACTGGGGGGAGGGAGGGGGCCGCACAAGGTCAGCTTGGGGGTTTGGGGGAGTGCTGTTAACTTCCCCAGCAGAAACTGTCAATTCCAACTCCGGGCAATGTCAATAAATGTACCCCCCCCCCCTGTTTGTATAACTGGAAAGGAGGTTCTGGGGGCCAAACAAAGCCATTCAGCTAAGGGGCTGAGGGAGTGCCGTTAGCTTCCCCGGTGTGGTCCGTAGCCCCAGAAATTGAAGCATCTTACGTTACATCGCTGCCATATCAAGCTTCCAGATAGTATTTTTTCACTATTTGTTTAGCATTTTAACATGTTTTGGAGGGGGGGGACAGAAAAACCTGGCACCCTCACTCGTCTCTTTCCTTGCACACAGCTGAATGGCATCTACCTGCCTCCCCTCTCGTTGTTGATCCGGGGACACATGTGATATTGCAGGGGGATGAGATTATGTAATAAATATATCCCATAGCTGCTGAAGAAGGATGGTAGTCTCTCACTTTTCCCAGGCAGGGATTTACCCAGACTCCCCTCCAGCCACCAATCAGATAAAAATCAATTAGAGCAAAACTGTAACCTGTTACTTCTCGATTGAGCATTTGAATGCACCAATCAAAATGATTCGCCTGCTTGCGTAGCTGACCAACCAGAAGTTACGTATTCTCAACGTATTGGGAAAGCCAATATTGTGTAGGCTACCATGAAAAAAACTACAATGCAAAATACGAGCTGCATTCTTGTAAAGTATTTGAAAAGTTAGGACGAGGTGACATGTTTTGAAAAAAATAATTAAAAAAAAATATTTTCAGCAATTCTGTATTTGAATTGATAGAACAATACAAAATTTGTGAACAGTTCTTTGCAGGTATACGTCCATCTAGAGACAGGCTAGTACAAATGCCTCCTTGTGAAGATCAAGTGTTACAGCATGATAGAAAAACCTCTACTAGCTTTCATTTGCTGATTTTGTTTTTTTCGGGAACTGAAGCACAATGCATATTTGCACCAAGCGCTAACACCAGTATTGGATTTCGCACACGATTTCGTTCTTCACGTATAACTAAAATATCTTGTTAATGCACTAATTTGCTGCACATTGCAGTTGTGGAAAAATACTTTCATGCCAGCAATACATTCATTATGTTAAAAAAATTACAAAAGGTTTTGGTAGAATTTGGCCTGAGAACTTTTTGAAGGGCAAATTTTGATAAACGGTAATTTTTTAATGATCTTTTAATAAATGTTTTATTCGCACATAATAATTGTTGCCTTGTGGTCCTTTCTCGCTTTAGTAAAAGGGATTCTGGGAATTGCTATCAAGCAGCTACCTCGATAGTAATACAAATATATTGCACACAAAATTGTGTGATCTAATGATCTTAATTATATAAGCTTAAAGGTTGAAAAAAGAATTAAAATCCTCTATAACGCAATATCGCACCGACTTGCCTACAGCAACTTATAAGATACACAAGTTCCTATTCAAGTATCTTACCTTGCAGGATCTTACAGGATAAGTTCCTATGAAACTAGTAAGATCTTTTACTGGTAAGATCCTGTTCAAGATCCTACCAGCTTCACAGGAGTTTTGCAAGATCCTGCAAGATAAGATTGGTGAATAGGAACTTATGCAAGATCTTACCCCTGACTAGGATCTTACATAGGATTTTACCAATTTGACAAGATCTTAACAAGATTTTGTGAAGCAGGATAAACCAACAGGATCTTGTACAAGATCCTGTCAGATTTGCGAAATCTTACAAGATCCTTTAGGAACCTATCAGTTCTTACAAGATCTTGCAGGATCCTGACAAGATCTCAACATGGGTAGCGCATTCGGAGGCTCTGGGACGCGTGGGGAGCAGGTCTTTCGAATAAACTCCTCGGACTGTGCGGATCCCCAATGTTTTAGCGTACCCGGCGAGGTCCAAGTTCGTCAAGGCCCTGTTCACGGGAACCCCAGCTTCAGATAAAATCCTTGACCACACCGTGGGACTTCTTTTTTCTTCCCAGTCCCCCGCCCGTCTTCAAAGCAGCTAGGGCTTCCATCTTGGCATTGTGCCGCTTTTTTTCTTCGATCTGTCTCGAGTTGGCCTTGGAGTTATTGACGGCTTTGGCTATTCCCACCGCTCCGCATCCTACTGCTCCGAGGGCGGCGAGGATTGGGAGGAGCAGGGTAAGAAAGCCACCTTTCTGGACTTGGGTACGCGAGAGTTTCAGAGTCAATCCCCGGCTCGAGCCTTTCGAATTCTCCTCTGCTGCGTTTTGGTGACTGGTAGGGATACGTTGGTCTTCCGCTTCAACTGGGAGTTGGACAGACGAATGCTCAGTGTTTTTCCGGCCTTGAGTTGTCGAAGCATGTCCTGCTTCTGGGAGACCAACAACTGAAGGGGAGTCGACGAATACATGATTGAAGGACTCGTTTATTTATCTTTTTTTCCTCCACTCACGTCACGACTTCGACTTTGTTCCTGCCCAATTTCAGGGTCATAAGCCGGCCGCTGATAACCAAGGCGTAGCATCGGGTGCTGCCCGGCTCTTGAGCTCCGAATTTGAATTTCAAAGTCACGTTGATCACGCTCGATTTAAGCCTTTCATTCTGTGTGGAGCAGTCAATGCAGATCAACGGAAAGAGCTTCCCGAAGCTCGCGACGTCAAAAGCGGGCCCAGTTACCGGTGTGCCGTAGTACTGGTTCCTGAAGTTCAGCAAGTCTTGATACGCGTTCGAGATGTTTCCGCTGGCAAAGTCTGCATTCATGTCGAGAAAGGGATATTGCTCTGAGTTCAGCGTAACGTACACGTCCGTTAGGCTGCAGTGGTTGAAGACTACCAGATTCTTTTTCTGGTTCATTTCCCTCCCAGTCTGGAATCCGATTATCACGTATCTCGGCTTCTCGATAGAACTCGTCGTGATCAATCTCCAGGTACAGCTTGTCGTGGTGGGCAAATCGAGCATGTCTGAGTACCAGTGTCTGAAAGTCATTGGTACGATGATCCCGGCATCCACCAACCCATACAGCCTATTCTTCTGCCCGTCCGTAGGAGTGATGTGGGGAAGGCGCCAGGACACTTGCTCCAGAACGATCTTTCCTGGGGCTACTCCGGCGTCTCGGAAGATGGCATTTGTTTCCGCAGCCAGCATCTGAATCACCGTTAGCTGAACCCCATAAATCGCTTTCGTGTAGTTCTTGAAGAATCCCAGGAGATGGGAGAGGGGATAGTATAAGCGAAGGATACTTTCGGGGAGTGGGCGCTTAGAAGGACGTCTCTCTTGTGTTTGAAGACGGTATTCATCCCGTCGTCAGCTGTACTGGCACTGGCTCCGTCCAGGAACCATCCCCTATTCGCTAGGTGGGTCTGGTCTTGCGGGCCATAGGAGACGATTCCTTGAATAGTGCTGGCAAACCCAGGTGATTGATCTTGTCCACGGTCTTGTCCCCTACCTGGTACTTGATGTTCGAGAACAGGTAGGCTATCGCGTTGTTCACGAGGTCTATCTTGTTGGTAGCCGCGTAAGGCGACCCGTCACTCGCTTTTACCAGACACCCTTCACGTACAGGTAACTCTGGTAGGGATGGTTGAAGAGATCCTGGTTCTGGACCACTATTCTCAGTTCCGAGTTCATGCTGGTCATGCTTCCTCCGATCTCTTTATCAGAATCTGATTCTTCTTTTGTCTACAGCTCTCCTACCACTCGCGCCTTTCCATCCGACTCTCCATCAAATTCAGCCTGTGTCAATTATCCTTTCCATTTCTCCGCCTTACCTAAAAGGGCTTTACAAGTCTGTCTGCAAGATCTGTCTGCAATCATGTTACACGCTTACCCGTTTTCTGAAGCATCTGTGTTGCATAAGCAATCTCATAAAGGAGTCAGATACCAATTCGAAAAATAGGATCTCATATTTTAAAATTAATCACCAAAACACTAAGCACTACAACTGGGAAAAAAACGGCTCCACTTACTTATCAGATTCCATCCCTCTCCCCATTGCTTTGTGGACTCGTCCAATTGACATCACAGAACTTCAGCATAGTAGCTGCCTCCTTCTGAGTTTGAGGGTTTCAACAATTAGGGCTGCGCTTACACTTTAGAACCGAATTAATACGTTTTTTTGTATTTCACGAGAAATTGCGTAAAAAGATTGTTGCCTTTAACCTGGAGAGCTGTTCTTTATTTTTACATATACACGGAGTTGCAACTTTATCGTATTTTTTGACTGGGTGACTCAGTTACCCGAAATTTTTCAGCCTCCTGACTTACAGACCCAGTGACCCAGTTGATCCAGTGGCTCAGCATGACACAGTGAACCGATGTTATGCAATGACCCTATGTGCCCCAGTGACCCAACATGACCTGCTGAACCAACGTGACCCACTGTTCATTTGGGACCCAGTGACCGACCATGACCTGGTGAGCCAAAGTAACCGGGTGACCGAAAGTTAGCCAGCTGCTCCAAACTAACATGATTAAAAGAGATTAAAAGCTACTTGATTGAATCAGTTGTGATGAAATTAGCTACAAAGAATATAGTTTCAACTTGTGAGTTAGGAAAGAATGATGGAAGGGTACGAAGGGAAGGGCCATTTACGCATGAGTTAGATCCACCCATACAAATGCGATTAGATCCATACTTGATCAAAAATACGATACACATTTGAACAGCTACAACAAATTTCCAGCAGAAA